>SJYT01081660.1:83909-160249 GCA_006410635.1 Cephalophus harveyi
GGGGAGGGGGGCCCAGCCCACAGCTGCCCACCCTCCCTCCTGGGCCCCCACTCACCGCAGGGTGCTCGGGGCCCAGCGTCTGCTCCCGGATCTGCAGGGCGTCGTGGAGCAGGTCTGTGGCCTCTTTGTACTTGTTCTGGTCTCTGTGGAGCAGCCCCGGGGGGAGGTGGTTAGGCCGGGGCCGGGGCCCTGGGCTGGGCTGAGCATGGGTGGCGTCCCCCAGGGGTCCCTTCTGGGTGTCCCCACCCCTCTTAGATCTAGCACAGGGTCCCTGCGTGACCAGGTGGGTGCCAAGCCTCTGCCACCCCAGGCCTCTGCCCCACTCTGTTGGGGGTCTCTTGCCCACGCCGACTCCTTTCTGCCCGGGTCTCCGTGGTCTCCCCAGATCTCCGTCCCCTTCGGCCCACCCCTGCAGGTACACTGTGCTGTAGAGCAGGACACCAGGGCCCCCCACTTCTGCCCAACAGCGTCCCCACTCCGCCCTCCAGCGGCAGCGCGGCCCCCACCGGTACACCAGCGCCAGGATGTTGAGCATGGTGGCCACGTCGGGGTGGCAGTGGCCCGAGCTCCGCTCCAGGTCCTCCAGGGCCTGGCGGCACAGCGGCACGGCCACCTCGTAGCGGCCCTGGCTCGCGTACTGGATCACCAGGTTGTGCAGGGTCCGGAGGCGGGCCGGGATCTCGTAGCCACCCTGCTGGGCCGCCGCGGCCCCCGCTGCCTCGGGACCTGGGGTTGCGTGCAGGGCACCAAGTCACTGCAGGCCTCCTGCGGCCCCAGCCCACACACCAGGGGACACATGCCCCCACGAAGCCACCGCTGGCTCGCTGGTCCCTGGGACCGCGGGCCCCTGCACTGAGTCCCGAGATGGGAATCCCAGGCATCTCACTGGCCCGTAGGAGGGGGCCTGTCCTGTGGGATGGACGCGCGGGAGCCGCCTGGTTCCTGGAGCTGTGGTCGCCATGACAGGCCTGGTTTCCAGCTTTTCCAGCCTCACCTACCCTGTAACCTCCCCCCACCGACCCCCGCCGCCCACACACACACACACACACACACACACAGCCACCTGCTTCACCCTCCTGACACCCGGCCCTGAGCTGCCCCATCCTCCCCAGAGACCTCGGGGTCCAGAGACTCAGATGCGCCCTCCCAGCCTTGGCCTCCCATCCTCCACGGCTGAGGCCGCACCCACCTCTCCGCTCCTCCTCCTCACTAGGGAACAGGGAGGCCAGGCTGTCCCGGCGAGGGGGGGACTCGGGCTGCTGCAGAGAGGAGGAAAGTGGGGTGTCACGGGGCTTGGGAGTCAGATTCCGGAATGGGGGTCCTGAACCCCAGGGCTTGAGGGAGGTGGTGGGCAGGGGTCTCCTGAGGGCTTGGGAGCATCCTGGGGCTTTGTGGGGCGGGCTTCTGAGTAAGTTGCAGTGGGTCTGGGATTTGTGGCGGGTTCTTCAGAGGCTCCGGGGGGCCAGGGAACCTTTGAAGGCGGGGGCTCTGCAGAGGGACAGGGGACCTTTGAGGGCCCCCGCCTCGCCAGCCCGGCCGCACCTGGCTCTCCGCGGGCGGGTCGTACTGCCGCAGCTGCCCCAGGAACTCCAGGTGGCTCTTCTCCTCCTCCAGCTGGGCCACGGCCTCCTCGCTGGCCCGCAGCCGCCGCTGCGTCTCCTCCAGCTCCTCCCGCAGCCACGCGTTCTCCTGGGCCAGCCGCCTGGCCTGCGCCCGCAGCCGCTGCTTCTCCGCCTCCAGCGCACCCACATGTGCCGACAGCGCCAGCAGCACCTGGCGGGGGGCGGGGGGTGGCGAGTCAGCGGCCCAGCCCCGACCCTGCCAGACGGCCCCCACCCAGCCCAGGGCCTCAAATCGAGCCAGAGCACCCCCATCTCCCCAGGGTGCCCCAGATTACAGACAGCCCTCCGATGTGGCTCCAGGGATGCTCGGCGAGTCCCAGGGCCACACCCCGATCCTGCCGGAGGGACCCCTCCCTCCAGTTTCACCCAGACACACAGATCACACACAGGGACACGTCATATCCCACCCGGGCAACCCCGAAGTCTGCCCAGGACCCACCCTTCTACAGAAGGACCCCACCTGGTTCAGGAGTCCCTGCCACACAGAAGGAACCCCCCCACAACTGCAGGCTAGGGATCCCATGTCGGGACTAGAGGCTCCCGGGCCAGGTGCCCCTAGGCCCCCCTTTGCCCAGACCCCCCCCCCAAGCACGCCTGGCCCCTCGCCCCTGGGCGACCCCGCAGGCCTGAGCCACACCCCTGCAGACAGTGCGCCCCTCATGCCTACCTGGGCCTCGCCCAGCCCCAGCTCGATGGCCTCCAGCGAGTGGCTCACCACCTGCTGCTTCTCTTCCAGCAGCTCCAGGCCAGCCGCCGGGCCCTGGGCCGCCAGGGCCTCCGCCAGGTGCCCGGCCAGGCCCCGGTGCTCTGCCCGCAGGGCCTCCAGCCCCTTCACCACTTGTCGTGTCTGCCGCACCAGCTCCTCGGGGCTTGGGCGCTCTGGGCCGAGCCCCACGCCTCCCGGGGCTGCCACCTGCACAGACATGGCTGCTCCTGGGGGGGACCGGGACCGGGGTGGGGGGTTGGTGGTCACTGCCAGGACCGGGCAAGCCCACCCCTCGGCCTCCGCGTCACTGGGCCACACGTCCCCTCCCAGCCACCGCCCCATCCGCCCATCCCGGCCAGCCCTCTGCCTCCATGCTTTGCTCACTGCAGCCGGCAACCTGTCCCACACCCATCCTGGTGAGCCGCAGCTGGAAACTTTCTGGTCTCCTTCGCCGGTCCTCAGCCCCGGGGCCCAGCCCCGAGGACAACTCCCAAACCTTCCCGTGTGGAATTAACCCAGGCGGCCAAGCAGCCATCCCACGGCCGCCCACCTGCCCTCAGCTCACCTGGTCAGCCCTCCCGACCCCAAGGACCCCGGATCCCCCGGCCCGGCCCGCCCGGCTGTGTGACATGGACCGGAGGTGCCCTCCCCTGCTGGGCGTGTGGGGCGGGACGTGTGGAGGCGGCAGCCTCTCCGTGAGCTCACTCTCACGGTGTTTTTGTTGGGAACCAGTCAGACCACTGGGGGTGGAGTGGGGCGGAGGAGAGGGCCACGGGGCTGGGGTGCAGGAAGCCGAGGAGGCCTGGGGACTGGGGAGGTCTGGGAGGGTCCCCACGTGTGGCGACTCCTGGGGACCCAAGGAGCTGGCAGACCAGAGGAAACCAGCTCCACCCTCCACTGCAGACAGGCCTGGCCAGCCCAAGGCGTGCTGGAACACACGTGTGGCAGACATGGCCCAGGGGTGTCACACGGGCCATGTGACAGCTGAGGGTCTGAGTCCCAGATGGTAATGGGTGGGGGGAGGAGGGTCTCACACGTGGGACTGCATGGGGTTGTATGGGGGTGACAAGGTCAACGACACTGGGGACAGTGTCTCTGGGACACACACACACTCCCCTCTTAGAAACAGACCTAAACACACCACACCCTCCCTTCTTAAAACCACGCTATACACATTCTCCTCTCGGATATGTGACACATATTCTTCGTTATTTCAAATATAAGCCAGGCTGTCCCGGCGAGGGGGGGACTCGGGCTGCTGCAGAGAGGAGGAAAGTGGGGTGTCACGGGGCTTGGGAGTCAGATTCCGGAATGGGGGTCCTGAACCCCAGGGCTTGAGGGAGGTGGTGGGCAGGGGTCTCCTGAGGGCTTGGGAGCATCCTGGGGCTTTGTGGGGCGGGCTTCTGAGTAAGTTGCAGTGGGTCTGGGATTTGTGGCGGGTTCTTCAGAGGCTCCGGGGGGCCAGGGAACCTTTGAAGGCGGGGGCTCTGCAGAGGGACAGGGGACCTTTGGGGGCCCCCGCCTCGCCAGCCCGGCCGCACCTGGCTCTCCGCGGGCGGGTCGTACTGCCGCAGCTGCCCCAGGAACTCCAGGTGGCTCTTCTCCTCCTCCAGCTGGGCCACGGCCTCCTCGCTGGCCCGCAGCCGCCGCTGCGTCTCCTCCAGCTCCTCCCGCAGCCACGCGTTCTCCTGGGCCAGCCGCCTGGCCTGCGCCCGCAGCCGCTGCTTCTCCGCCTCCAGCGCACCCACATGTGCCGACAGCGCCAGCAGCACCTGGCGGGGGGCGGGGGGCGGCGAGTCAGCGGCCCAGCCCCGACCCTGCCAGACGGCCCCCACCCAGCCCAGGGCCTCAAATCGAGCCAGAGCACCCCCATCTCCCCAGGGTGCCCCAGATTACAGACAGCCCTCCGATGTGGCTCCAGGGATGCTCGGCGAGTCCCAGGGCCACACCCCGATCCTGCCGGAGGGACCCCTCCCTCCAGTTTCACCCAGACACACAGATCACACACAGGGACACGTCATATCCCACCCGGGCAACCCCGAAGTCTGCCCAGGACCCACCCTTCTACAGAAGGACCCCACCTGGTTCAGGAGTCCCTGCCACACAGAAGGAACCCCCCCACAACTGCAGGCTAGGGATCCCATGTCGGGACTAGAGGCTCCCGGGCCAGGTGCCCCTAGGCCCCCCTTTGCCCAGACCCCCCCCCCAAGCACGCCTGGCCCCTCGCCCCTGGGCGACCCCGCAGGCCTGAGCCACACCCCTGCAGACAGTGCGCCCCTCATGCCTACCTGGGCCTCGCCCAGCCCCAGCTCGATGGCCTCCAGCGAGTGGCTCACCACCTGCTGCTTCTCTTCCAGCAGCTCCAGGCCAGCCGCCGGGCCCTGGGCCGCCAGGGCCTCCGCCAGGTGCCCGGCCAGGCCCCGGTGCTCTGCCCGCAGGGCCTCCAGCCCCTTCACCACTTGTCGTGTCTGCCGCACCAGCTCCTCGGGGCTTGGGCGCTCTGGGCCGAGCCCCACGCCTCCCGGGGCTGCCACCTGCACAGACATGGCTGCTCCTGGGGGGGACCGGGACCGGGGTGGGGGGTTGGTGGTCACTGCCAGGACCGGGCAAGCCCACCCCTCGGCCTCCGCGTCACTGGGCCACACGTCCCCTCCCAGCCACCGCCCCATCCGCCCATCCCGGCCAGCCCTCTGCCTCCATGCTTTGCTCACTGCAGCCGGCAACCTGTCCCACACCCATCCTGGTGAGCCGCAGCTGGAAACTTTCTGGTCTCCTTCGCCGGTCCTCAGCCCCGGGGCCCAGCCCCGAGGACAACTCCCAAACCTTCCCGTGTGGAATTAACCCAGGCGGCCAAGCAGCCATCCCACGGCCGCCCACCTGCCCTCAGCTCACCTGGTCAGCCCTCCCGACCCCAAGGACCCCGGATCCCCCGGCCCGGCCCGCCCGGCTGTGTGACCTGGACCAGAGGTGCCCTCCCCTGCTGGGCGTGTGGGGCGGGACGTGTGGAGGCGGCAGCCTCTCCGTGAGCTCACTCTCACGGTGTTTTTGTTGGGAACCAGTCAGACCACTGGGGGTGGAGTGGGGCGGAGGAGAGGGCCACGGGGCTGGGGTGCAGGAAGCCGAGGAGGCCTGGGGACTGGGGAGGTCTGGGAGGGTCCCCACGTGTGGCGACTCCTGGGGACCCAAGGAGCTGGCAGACCAGAGGAAACCAGCTCCACCCTCCACTGCAGACAGGCCTGGCCAGCCCAAGGCGTGCTGGAACACACGTGTGGCAGACATGGCCCAGGGGTGTCACACGGGCCATGTGACAGCTGAGGGTCTGAGTCCCAGATGGTAATGGGTGGGGGGAGGAGGGTCTCACACGTGGGACTGCATGGGGTTGTATGGGGGTGACAAGGTCAACGACACTGGGGACAGTGTCTCTGGGACACACACACACTCCCCTCTTAGAAACAGACCTAAACACACCACACCCTCCCTTCTTAAAACCACGCTATACACATTCTCCTCTCGGATATGTGACACATATTCTTCGTTATTTCAAATATAACACAAGACACACTCTCAGAAATATGCCTCTACACACACTCCATCTCAGAAATACAACAATACACATTCTCCTTTCAGAAATACAACACACACACACTTTTAAAAATACAACCCAACACACCCACTCACATCCACGTTTTCTTTTCAAAATACAACCTAGTACAACACACTAACTCAGGCGCACACACACACATATATTCTTCTTCCAGAAACAGCATGTGTAGGGACTTTCCTGGTGGCTAAGACTCCGTTCTCCCAATGCAAGGGTCCCGGGTTCAATCCCTGGTCAGGGAACTAGATCTCGCATGCTGCAACTAATGAACCGGGTGCTGCAGTGGAGACCCGGCACAGCCAAACAAATAAATATGCATTAAAAAAAAAAAAAAAAGGAAAATAACATACACTCCCCTCTGAAAAACACAACCCAACGCACAGGTACATTTTCCTTTCAGAAATAAAGGCTGTGGGATTCCCTGGAGGCTCAGTGGTAAAGAATCCATCTGAGAATGCAGGAGACACAGATTCAATTCCTGGTCCGGGAAGATCCCATATGCCACAGAGCAATAAGCCAGTGTACCGCGACTACTGAGCGTGCGCTCTAGAGCCGGGGAGCTGAACTATGGAACCCAAGTGCCTAGAGCCTGTACTCTGCAACAGGAGAACCCACCTCGCCGAGAAGCCCACGCAGCAAGGAAGATCCAGCACAGCCAAAAACAAACAAAATGATAAAAAAGAGAAATAAAACGCCGGACAGAAAACAAACGTATGGTTACCAAAGTGGGCAGAGGGTGGGGAGGGATAAGTTAGGGGTTTGGGGTTAACATATATATATGTAAAACCAATAACCAACAAGAATCTACTGTAAAGCCCAGGGAACTGTACTCAATATATTATAATAACTTACAGAGGAACACAATGGGAAAAATAAAGAGAAAATCCAACCGAATCACTTTGATGCACACCTGAAACTAAAAGCCAGCACACAAATAAACCGTCTCCTCCCTCACCCCTATTCACTTGCGAAAATGTAACCGAATCCCAAGTCACTCCCATTTGGACTGTCTCCTTGAACGTCTGCGCCCGTGACACATGCCCTCTCCCACACCCCCGCATCCTGCCAGCGCCAGCCCTCCATCCCACGCCTCCCTCCCTCGCCGGCTCCCAGGACTCGCGGTGGACCTGTCATCATTCCTCCCCGCTTCCTCCACCGCCCCTGCCCGGCCACACACAGACACACTAGAGTTTCACACACGAATGTGCAAATGACCCGATGCTGGCTCTTACACCTTCGCAAGCGGGTGCCCACGGCACAGACGATGGTGGAGACACACGGAGTGCCATGTTCTCGCGCACAGACTCGCAGCCTGACTTCACTCCAGCCGTGGCATCCCCGAAAGCAGCGCAGCGCTTTTCACACCTGCGCACATGCTCACAATCACATCCACTCAGACACAGAGCAAGGGCAGGTGTGTAACCGCAGGGGTTTTACACACTGCAGGCTCTCCACCCCGAACCTCCCTCTTTCCCTATGTATATGTGTTCACACACATATCGATCTCCATGTACTCTGTACGTATGTGTGCGTACATCACATCAGACTTATTAACACCTTCACACCTTACACGCAAGTCCTAAAAATGGTCAAACTCACAACCACGCCAGTTCATTGAGTCATCTTGACAACCACGACCCTTATTCACGTATATAACCTCCTACGTCACACACAACCTCGAACAGCTGAGTCGACTGTTCCAAACACGGCCTCATAGAGTACCGCTCACAGAGACACACGTCTCGACCACAGCCACGCATCACTCGGACTGTGTCCTTGACACGTCTCCCGCACTCACACGTCCTCCAAACAGCACACTCCCCTTCACCTGCTCAGGCCCGTGTGTAGCTGCACACAGCTGACCACGATAATCAGTCACACTCCACACATCCATCCCGTACCCCACAGCACACACCGCCCTGCCATCCCCGCCCCCCCAGTCTTACCATCAAAGAGACAACCACGGCCACGCAATTTCTTGGTCACATACCTAATCCTATAAACAGTTCAACTCTGCCAAACACACACACACATAGACACACACAGCATTACAGACTCACCATCAGAGGTGGCCCACATTTTCACACCACTGAAAGTTTCACATCATTCACACGGTCCTTTGGTGCCCTCGCAGGGCTAAACAGACAGGCCATCCCCTGTACCAACCTGTACCCACATCTGTAAGCACCGTTTGACACCATCACACACACCTGAGCTTTCTACACCATCTCTCGTGCACACTCACGCCCAATATCCACGCACATATACACCTGCAGCGGGAGTGTATGGCCCGTTCCCCAAACCACACAACTTACTCCTGGCCGGCCGGCTGAGCCCCGCGCACCCCGGTTTCACAGCCCGCCAGCCTGCCAGCCGGCCGGGCCGTCACAAGGGCCCCCTCCCTCTCCCAGGCCCCGCCCCGTCCTCGCGCCTGTTTACCTGCGCCCCGAGAGAGGGGGCGCGACCCCAGCCGGGCCTCCAGACTCGGGAGGGCCCTAGAGCGGGACAGGGGGCGTCCAGGGACCCCAAGGCCCGTCCCCGTCTCCAGGGCAGCGGTCCCAGGGGTGTGCCAGGCCCAGCCCACACCCTCTGCCCCCGCCTCCATCCTCTCGGTTCCCGGGACTCCCACCCCGCACTCCTGGCGCCCACCTGACCGCAAACGGCTCCAAGTCCCGCTTCTCCGCGCTGCGCACGCACACCCGCCGCCCGCAGCTGCGCCCGGTCTCCGGCCGCGGGCGGCTCCTCCGGGGGGCGGGGCGGCCTGCAGCCCCGCCTCGCAGGTGAGACCGGCCCCGCCCGCCGCTCCTGGAAAGTTAAGCCCAGCCGCCCCAGCGCCGCGGGAATAGCAGAGCCTTGTGCGCGCGTTTAGCCGGTAGTCTCTGAGGCACGTAGAATCCGAGATGATTTCAGGCGCGCAGGAAATGCGAGTCTCCGCGAAACTAGAATCTTGGAAACTCGGAATCTTAGAAACTTTGCATCCCAGACGGATGGCCTTCCTGCAAGGCCAGCCTCCGGCCCTTCGCCTCGGCTGTACACCCGCTTTGGAAATCTCTCTACGTAGATCTCGACGTTTGTCCTTTTTCAAAGGCCGTTTCCTCCGAGAGGCCTTCCTTGCCGCTTCTAAAACACACCCTTCCCACCGAAACACAACCTCATTTATCTGCTTGATTTTGTTAATAAAATTTTTCAGGACCTAAAATTACGTAACATTATAATTACTATGTTATGTTATATCACGTTATTGGCGAGGCTAAAAATCTGGCTCTGAGTTCACATCCTATTTCACCATTTACTGGCCGTGCAGGCTTTGGACAGTAACTTAACCTCTCTGTCTTCGTTTCCCTGATCTGTAATAGATTAGTCAAAAGCTGTGAGGACTGAATGCCTTAATATATGGATTGGAAGCATTTAGCAAATATTAGCTGCTGATTTTCTGGTGTTATATTATTGGTTCGGCTTTCCAAGAGGAGTTTAAAAAAAAAAAACAACCTGCCTATGCAGGAGATATAAGAGACGCGAGTGCGATCCCTGGTTTGGGAAGATCCCCTAGAGGAGGGCATGGCAGTCCACTCCAGTATTCTTGCCTGGAGAATCCCATGGACACAGCAGTCTGGCAGGCTACAGTCCTTTGGGTCACAAAGAGTCAGACACGACTGAAGCAACTCAGCACAGATGCATTATTGTTCTCCCCCAGGGAAAGGTGTACATTAAAGCTGTATATTGTCACCCTGCTTATTTAACTTGTATGCAGAGTACATCATGCAAAATGCTGGGCTAGATGAAGCACAAGCTGGAATCAAGATTGCTGGAAGGAATATCAATAACCTCAGATACAAAGATGACACCACCCTTATGATAGAAAGCGAAGAGGAACTAAAAGGCCTCTTGACGATGGTGAAAGAGGAGAGTAAAAAAGCTGCCTTAAAATTCAACATTTAAAAAACTAAGAACATGGCATCTGGTCCCATTACTTCATGATGACTAGATGGGGAAACAATGGAAACAGTGACAGATTTATTTTCTTGGGCTCCAAAATCACTGCAGATCTTGACTGCAGGCATGAAATTTAAAAGATGCTTGCTCCTTGGAAGAAAGCTATGACCAGTCTAGACAGCGTATTAAAAAGCAGAAACATTACTTTGCCAACAAATGTCCGTACACTCAAAGCTATGGTTTTTCCAGTACTCACGTATAGATGTGAGAGTTGGACAATAAAGCTGAGCGTTGAAGAATTGATGCTTTTGAACTGTGGTGTTTGAGAAGACTCTTGTGGGTCCCTTGGACGGCAAGGATATCCAAGCAGTCAATCCTAAAGGAAATCAGTCCTGAATATTCATTGGAAGGGCTGATGCTGAAGCTGAAGCTCCAATACTTTGGCCACCTGATTCGAAAAGCTGACTCATTAGAAAAAACCCTGATGTTGCAAAAGATTGAGGGCAGGAAGGAGGAGAAGGGGAAGACAGAGGATGAGATGTTTGGATGACATCACCGACTCAATGGACATGAATTTGAGCAACCTCTGGAAGGTGGTGAAGGACAGGGAAGCCTGGCGTGCTGCAGTTCAAGGGGTCTCAAAGAGTCGGACACGACTGAGCCACTGAACAACAACCCTTAGAACGTCAGCTGCCTGAGGGCAGGGCTCTGGGTTGTAAGCACGTTATCTTTAGCAATAGAACAACGTGGTGCAAAGTAGGTGCTCAATAAATACCTGCTGAGTGACTTACTCAATAAATCAAGTCCTAGAAACATAAATTGGCCAAAGCTAGGCTCACAGGATTTTAGCATGATCGCCAGCTTTGCCAAGCCCTGCAGTATCCTGGTCACTGCACTATAGTATATATCCAGCAGAGGGCGCCGCTGGCCCGTGGACCAGGCACCAGACTATGGCGCCTCTCGCCTGTTCTCGGAGCCTCAGTGCAGATGCTCCCGCCTGCAGGAAGCCCTCGCTGACCTCTCGCTTGAGGATACGACCTTCCTGGGCTCCCGCGACCGTCTAGGCTCCCACATTCCAACCCTGCCCACTCTAGGTCATCACATGTCTCTCTCCCTCGCGGTGACTGGAACACCAGGAGGACTGACAGAGCCAAGGCGCATTCCCCAGCACAGCCTGCGCACAGAGAAGGCACTGCCGATGGCTGTTGACTGATGGAAAGTAAAACTCAAACTCACGCTCACACTTCTCCAGGTATGTCTAGGGAACAGGGTGGAAGAGGGCAGCTGAGCCCTTGTCCTCGATTGTTCTGGCCTCAGGACACTGGTCACTGATTCTGGAACTGCCACACGCTCACTCCAAACCAGTGCACCGAGTCAGATGGTTTAAGGCACATCCCTGCTCCGTCATTTGTTGGCTGTACAATCCCTGAGCCAGGAGCCAAGCTCTCTGGTCCTCACGGTCCTGGTCTGTAGAAATGGACTCACAAGGGTAACCTATTTTGTGAGGCTGATGTGGGGATTAATGAGTAATCCCTTTAAAAGGCAACCAAGCCTACTCATCACAACTGCTGAGCCCATGTGAGACAACTAGAATCCTCGCACTGCGGTGAAAAATCTTGCATGACACAACAAAAACCCGATGCAGCCAAATAAATAAATAAAAATGAAAAAAAAAAAAGTGGTGTCAGAAGGATGCTCAGAGATAACAAAAGATTACAGAGTGAAAAGTAGGTCTTTGTCTCTCCTTGATCCCCAGATACTCTTCCAAGAAGCAGACATGATTCGGTTCAGTTCAGTCACTCAGTCTTGTCCGACTCTTCGAGACCCCATGGACCACAGCACGCCAGGCCTCCTGGTCCATTACCAACTCCCGGAGTTTACCCAAACTCATCTCCACTGAGTTGGTGATGCCATCCAACCATCTCATCCTCTGTCGTCCCCTTCTCTGCCTGCCCTCAATCTTTTCTAGTGTCAGGGTCTTTTCAAATGAGTCAACTCTTCGCATGAGGTGGCCAAAGTATTGGCGTTTCAGCTTCAACAGCAGTCCTTCCAATGAACACTCAGGACTGATCTCCTTTAGGATAGACTGGTTGGATCTCCTTGCAGTCCAAGGGACTCTCAAGAGTCATCTCCAACACCACAGTTCAAAAGCATCAATTCTTCGGCTCTCAGCTTTCTTATAGTCCAACTCTTACATCCATACATGACTATTGGAAAAACCAGAGCCTTGACGAGACAGACCTTTGTTGGCAAAGTAATGTCTCTTCATTTTAATATGCTGTCTAGGTTGGTCATGACTTTCCTTCCAAGGAGTAAGTGTCTTTTAATTTCATGGCTGCAATCACCATCTGCAGTGATTTTGGCAGACATGATTACCAGTTCCTAATATCCTCCTGAGCTAGTCCACAGAAATGAATTTTGTGCAACTGAGCGTGAGTGACCATTTAAGAAAAATGCAAATGAGAAAAACATGACCCCTGGAGGGTAATGATGGCTTTGACTTTGGGTGTGGTGACTTGCTTTGGCTGATTGCAGAGGGGCACGAGCGACAGTCCTCCCAATTCTGAGCTTAGACCTCGGGGGCTTTGAAGATTCCCTCTTGCATCCCGGTGGAGGCATGACACAGCCCCTGTGTGTTCCCTCTTACCACAACATCTCCATATTGTTAAAAGATAAACTGAGGCATGTTAACATTTTATTGTGTTTACTTAAAATCGATTCAAATCGAGCAGCACCCAATCTAGCAGACAGAAAGGAGCTTCGAGGAACTAAACAAAGTGGAAGACTCTTATAGGAGGAAGGGAGTAGGAACAAGAAAGTTCCTGAAACAACAAAGCAGGCAAAAAAGCAGACTGGTTGTGGTGAGGTCACTTTCCTTTAGGGACGGCAGGCACCTGTCTGGGCAGATTACCTAACTAGAGCTGATCTGAGTGGCTGGTTTAAGATTCAGTCTCCGGGAGAGCCGCAACTGTCATTAAGCCTTGATTTTATGACATGGGTCTTAGCATTTTGAGCCTGTTGTCTCATTTTTAACATAATGGTATAGAATAAAGCTTCCCAGTTGCACCCAGCCCCAAACTACCAACTCTCAGCCAGCCCTACATCCGCTTTTAAGCTCCTGCATTTTGGGGTGATGTGTTTCACTGTATTTTTGTGGTAATAGGTTATAGAATTGTCCTCACTTAGGTGGCTTCCCTTGTGATTCAGATGGTAAAGTATCTGCCTTCAATCCAGGAGACCCTGGCTTGATCCCAGGGTCAGGAAGATCCCCTGGAGAAGGGAATAGCTACCCACTCCAGTGTTCTTGCCTGGAGAATTCCATGGACAGAGGAGCCTGGCGGACCACAGTCCATGGGGTTAAAGTCTATGGAGTTGCACAGAATTAGACACAACGAGTGACCAACACTTTCACTTCAGCAATATCTTTGGTACCATGATCTAAGGGCTTCCCTAGTGGCTCAGTGGTAGAGAATCCGCTTGCCAATGCAGGAGACCCGGGCTTGGTCCCTGGGTCGGGAAGATCCCTTGGAGGAGGAAATGGCAACCCACTCCAGCATTCTTGCCTGGAGAATCCCATGGACAGAGGAGCCTGGTGGGCTAAAGTCCATGGGGTCACAAGAGTCAGATATGACTTAGTGACTAAACAACAACAAATAACTATGATTTTAACGTATTTTCTCATATGTTGAAATCCTAACCTTCAAAGGTGATGGTATTAATAGGCGGGGCCTTTAGGCTTCCCTGGTGGCTCAGAGGTTAAAGTGTCTGCCTCCAATGTGGGAGACCCGGGTTTGATCCCTCGGTTGGGAAGATCCCCTGGAGAAGGAAATGGCAGCCCACTCCAGTACTCTTTCCTGGAGAATCCCATGGACGGAGGAGCCTGGTAGGCTACAGTCCATGGGGTCGCAAAGAGTAGGACATGACAGAGCGACTTCAATCACTTTGGTATTAGTATGATGTGATTAGATTACGAGGGTGGAGCTCTCATGAATGGAATTAGTGCCTTTCTAAGAGAGAACCCATAAAGCGCCCTTGTACCTTCTGCCTCCTGAGAATACTGCAAGAAAATCTGCAATCCCTGGCCCTTTTGCAGCCTCAACATCCACTCTCTGTAAAATGAGGCTTCAGCATAAAGAGGTGAAGTGAGGAAGGGAGTGACTAACTCGTCCAGGCTGCTTCTGCTACTTTCCAGCTGGGTGATTTTGGGCAAGTAACTCAGACTCTCTGGCTTCACTTTCCTGCAGTGTAAATTTTCAGGACCTGCCTCATAGTGCTGTTGGAAAACTAAAACTGGTTAATACACATACAGTGATTGAAACCTGAAGTCAGACTGCTAAGGTGATGAAGTGGGCAAGGGGATGTGGGCCTGAAGACCTAGAAAGGGACTCTGGGGCTGACAATGTAGTCTCACCTTGCTGAGAAGTCTGGAAATTATCTTCACCAAACCCTGAACCCACTTTCAGCAGCCCTGTGCCAGTTGGATTCCCAGCTCTGCTCTTTCCCAGCTGTGCAACCTTGGACAAGTCAGTTAACCTCTCTGAGCCTTATTGTTGGTAAGGCTCAGAATGGTAAATGGGTTAGTAAATGTCAAGCAGTTAGCCTAGTACTTGACATGTAGGAGTGCTCCATGAGAGTTAACTGCTGTTCAGTCGCTAAGTCGTGTCCAGCTCTTTGTGACTCCCACGGACTGCAGCACGCCAGGCTTCCCTGTCCTTCACTATCTCCTAGTTTGCTCAAACTCATGTCCATCGAGTCGGTGATGCCACCCAACCATCTCATCCTCTATAGCCCCCTTCTCCTCTTACCCTCAATCTTTCCCAGAAAGCGGAGAGGCCATTTAACCTCCACCCTCCAGTTTCCCGGAGGAAGCATAGTTCTGAGAGCAAGAGGTGTTCCTTCAGCCCTTGTAACAATTTTGTAAGCATTTGGTAGGAAAGCCCTTTATGCCTAAGCTGGCTGGAGGGGTTTCCTATTGATTGATAAGGCTATTATTTACTTAGTCAACAAACCCTCATTTCTCCTGCGAGCATTGGTGAGCCATGGCAGGTTCAGTAGGTGGAGAGGCCAAGACTGGGTCAGGAGACCAGCGAGGACGCTAGGGCAGGAGGGAATGTGGAGGACCTGAAGTATGGGACGGGGGAGGGACAAGCCTTGGAAACTGAGGGGCTCAAGGGGTGGGAGGAAGCTATACGATAAGGGTCACAACACTCCCCAAGGCCAACCCCAAGGCCAACTGTTTCTGCGAGACTCAAGATAAAGGAGGTAGGGCTTATGACTGCGAGGTCCTGCTGGAGGGTTTGATTGGCTCAGCCCAGGTCACATGACTGCGAGGTCCTGCTGGAGGGTTTGATTGGCTCAGCACAGGTCACATGACCTAACCATTGCTGCAAAGGATTCTGGGAAACTGAGTTTCTAATATTTGGGCTTCTCCAAAGGAGGTGGTCAAAGGGTGGAGAACTCCCTCAATATAGAAAGGGCTTCGGATGCTGTGTGGCCAAGAGGAATGTCAGATGTCCACACAAGGGGTTATTAGGGGCCCCGGGGGCTGGGCTGTGTGTGACGTGGCTGGATCCTGTCTCTCCTTTGCTCACAACCGTCAGGGACTCCCATCGGAGCCCTAGGACCCTACAGATCTGCTCCTGGTCCCCCTCCAATTCAATCACTTTGGTATTAGTATGATGTGATTAGATTACGAGGGTGGAGCTCTCATGAATGGAATTAGTGCCTTTCTAAGAGAGAACCCATAAAGCGCCCTTGTACCTTCTGCCTCCTGAGAATACTGCAAGAAAATCTGCAATCCCTGGCCCTTTTGCAGCCTCAACATCCACTCTCTGTAAAATGAGGCTTCAGCATAAAGAGGTGAAGTGAGGAAGGGAGTGACTAACTCGTCCAGGCTGCTTCTGCTACTTTCCAGCTGGGTGATTTTGGGCAAGTAACTCAGACTCTCTGGCTTCACTTTCCTGCAGTGTAAATTTTCAGGACCTGCCTCATAGTGCTGTTGGAAAACTAAAACTGGTTAATACACATACAGTGATTGAAACCTGAAGTCAGACTGCTAAGGTGATGAAGTGGGCAAGGGGATGTGGGCCTGAAGACCTAGAAAGGGACTCTGGGGCTGACAATGTAGTCTCACCTTGCTGAGAAGTCTGGAAATTATCTTCACCAAACCCTGAACCCACTTTCAGCAGCCCTGTGCCAGTTGGATTCCCAGCTCTGCTCTTTCCCAGCTGTGCAACCTTGGACAAGTCAGTTAACCTCTCTGAGCCTTATTGTTGGTAAGGCTCAGAATGGTAAATGGGTTAGTAAATGTCAAGCAGTTAGCCTAGTACTTGACATGTAGGAGTGCTCCATGAGAGTTAACTGCTGTTCAGTCGCTAAGTCGTGTCCAGCTCTTTGTGACTCCCACGGACTGCAGCACGCCAGGCTTCCCTGTCCTTCACTATCTCCTAGTTTGCTCAAACTCATGTCCATCGAGTCGGTGATGCCACCCAACCATCTCATCCTCTATAGCCCCCTTCTCCTCTTACCCTCAATCTTTCCCAGAAAGCGGAGAGGCCATTTAACCTCCACCCTCCAGTTTCCCGGAGGAAGCATAGTTCTGAGAGCAAGAGGTGTTCCTTCAGCCCTTGTAACAATTTTGTAAGCATTTGGTAGGAAAGCCCTTTATGCCTAAGCTGGCTGGAGGGGTTTCCTATTGATTGATAAGGCTATTATTTACTTAGTCAACAAACCCTCATTTCTCCTGCGAGCATTGGTGAGCCATGGCAGGTTCAGTAGGTGGAGAGGCCAAGACTGGGTCAGGAGACCAGCGAGGACGCTAGGGCAGGAGGGAATGTGGAGGACCTGAAGTATGGGACGGGGGAGGGACAAGCCTTGGAAACTGAGGGGCTCAAGGGGTGGGAGGAAGCTATACGATAAGGGTCACAACACTCCCCAAGGCCAACCCCAAGGCCAACTGTTTCTGCGAGACTCAAGATAAAGGAGGTAGGGCTTATGACTGCGAGGTCCTGCTGGAGGGTTTGATTGGCTCAGCCCAGGTCACATGACTGCGAGGTCCTGCTGCAGGGTTTGATTGGCTCAGCACAGGTCACATGACCTAACCATTGCTGCAAAGGATTCTGGGAAACTGAGTTTCTAATATTTGGGCTTCTCCAAAGGAGGTGGTCAAAGGGTGGAGAACTCCCTCAATATAGAAAGGGCTTCGGATGCTGTGTGGCCAAGAGGAATGTCAGATGTCCACACAAGGGGTTATTAGGGGCCCCGGGGGCTGGGCTGTGTGTGACGTGGCTGGATCCTGTCTCTCCTTTGCTCACAACCGTCAGGGACTCCCATCGGAGCCCTAGGACCCTACAGATCTGCTCCTGGTCCCCCTCCAACCTCACATTCTTCCTCCCACTCTCCCCTCCATCTGCTCCAGCCTCCTCCCCGTCTCTCTGACATGCCAAGCCACTCCCACCTCAGGGTCTTTGCACCTGCTGTCCCCCTTCCAGATACCCACATGGCTGGCTCCCTCTTGTCTCTGCTTGGATGTCACCTCCCCAGAGAGGTCTGACCTGATCTCCTCCGCTGTGTCCCGTCACTTGCATCTTTTACCCTCTGTCTCTTTCCTTCAAAGCCCCATTGTCCCCAACATTAAAATGTATAACAACTTGTTCACCCTCACTAAAATATTAACTCCATGAGGACAGGGGTTTGGGTTATCTTCTGCTGGGTCCCAGTAAGTGCTTAATAAGTAATTGTTGACCTGATACACACATAACGAGTCTAGACCAGTTCCTTTTCGTTCTCTGAGCCTCAGTTTCTGTAACTATGAAGGAGTGCTTTGACACACTGACCTTGCTGGGACAGGACAGTGAGGGGAGCGATCAGGGACTAGGCCCCAAGGAGAAAAGCTTTCTAAATAGCGCCCCTACCACCAGGAACATCGGGAGAGGCAGAAAGGGCCCCCCTTTCTCTAGATCAGTGCTCCCTGCCTAGGAATAAGCGGGGGAGAGCCAGGAGGAGGGAGGAACTCCAGAGGGAAAGGAACATTCTCTTCTTTGTTTCAATTCTGGGTGCTCCCTGGACTTGCCCGATCCTTGCATCCTGCAGTCTTGGTGATTTCTAGGCCGAAGACGCCGTTCCCTCTGTGACATCCCATTTCTGCAGGATCTCCTCCTCAGCCCTTGCAGTCCCCAGTCGAGCCTGGATCTGAGTGCGTCCCTGACCTGAGCCGCCGCCCAGCCCCCTTCTGTTGTGGCTGGGGGTGGCTTCCCCGAGCTCTCGGCTGCCCTTGTAAGGAGGCGAGGCCAAGGGACACCCGAGACGCTGGGTTATAATTAACCCAGACACGTGGCGACCTCACCCCACCAACACCTGCCCCCACGCCTCCCCAGCCCCAGCACCTCGGGTCTCCCAGAGGAGATCGCTAGCAGTGAGCTCTAAAAATAAACTCCCTTCCCAGCAGGCCGTCCCTCCCTGTCCCCTCCACAGCAGAAATCTCCCTGGGTCACTGGGCTGGTGGATAGGAGTGGAAAGGGTGACCACCACCTTCAACCTGGCCTTGAGTAAGAACCGCCCTAGCTCGGCCCAGCCTCAGTTTCCCTCCCCTGCACTTCCGAGGAGGAAAGTGCATCCTAGCACAGGGTTCTGGGGTCAGGCCGTCCCCTGTTCCCACCTCGGCCTTGGTCACACACTGCCTGTAGCTGGGTGACAGCAGGCAAGTCACACAGCCTCCCTGGACTCTTTCCTCTGCAGGAAAACCAAAGGCCTGACCTCCAGGGGCCATTGCAAAGCTTCCTCAGGGACAGAGCTCAGGACCTGCTGCGTGCTGGGGTCAAGGCCACTGGGGGCTCAGGGGAGGCCAGTGGCCTAGTGGAGGGCCAGGGAAGGGTGACTTCTACGTGCCTGGGACGTTTCCTGACACTATCCCGTGGCCCCGGCGGGGCTCCAGCTGTCCCCGCCAGCCCGACTCAGCACTTGGTCGGGGGACCAGCTTGGTGGCGGGGGGGATATGGGCCCAGACCCTGGCGCGACCCATACAAGGCCATAGGGCTGGGCGCGAGGCATGCCTGGGTTCGGGGTGGGCACGATGCCTGGGCAGTGAGGTGAAGAGCTCAGCTGCCCTCCAGCCTGCTCCCAAGGGGCAGCCCCTCCCAGCCAATCACACAGCCCAGGCCCCCCCTATATAAGCCCAGGGCTGCAGGCCCTTCCTTTGGGTCAGTGTCGCCTCCGGGATACAGACAGCCCCTTCCAGCACCGCCCAGCCAGGTACTGCCCGGGGTAGGGTCCAGAGTGGGGTGTCTTCTATAGGAGCCAGAGGTTGAGCTGTCTCTGGAAGGGGCCTTGCATGTTGCCCCCCACATGCCCCCGCATGCAGGCAGGTCAGTGTGTGGCAAGGTGGTCCTTGTGTCAGAGAGTCCCCTCCACCTGCAGCCCCTGACTCCCGGCCATGCCTGTGATCGCTGGGGCAAGCGTCCTGGGGGGAGACCCCAGGATGGAAAGGAGCCTTGACAGTGGCCAGCTGTCGCCCCCCTGAAAGGGGCTGCGGGCCAGGCCTTGTTCATGATGGTCTGTCGCCAGAACTGGGCGCTGTAAGCCGTGGGAGGTGTCTGCGTATCACCTGTCAGGGTCTTTACCTTGATGACCTTGTGGTCCCATTGTGTTCTGCACAGCATGACCTTGTGTCTGTCTGGCTTTCCGTGGCTCCTGCATGAGTCCCTGTATGCCGGTGTCCCTGAGTTGGGAGGTGTGCACATGTGGGCCCATTTACCATGCGACCTGGGGGTGCGTGCGGGTGTGTGCATGAGGGGCTCTGGGTTACGTCTGTTGGTGTCTCTTGGGCTCCCCGACCTTGCTTCCCTGCCCTCTCCCGGCCTGCCCCCAGAAGGGATGGGGGTGGGGACATGCTCTGAAGGGTGCTTTCTGGGCTGAAAGCCCTTGAGCCCCAAAGCCTGAATGCATGTGCTCCCGGCCACCCTGGCCCACCTGTCTCTGGCCTGCTGACGTGGTGCAAGCCGAGCCCCTGGAATGTGAGGGTGGGGTGGCAGCTGGGGGTGGGGGAGAGGAGTCTGCCAGATTCTAAAAATAAATTCCCACCCTGAACATCAACTCCAAAGGCTTTCGTGGGTTCCATCCCCCTTGGCCTGATGCCTCGGCCTTCAGCTCACCCTCGTGCCCATCTCCTTCCCACCGTCCTGCCCACTTCCCATTTCTGGAGCTGGGAATGAGCATCTCATCCCTACCACCACCGCTAAAGGGTCTCCCTCCTCCTGGGTCTTGTGAATAAAAGTAATAATAACAGTACAACAGCCACCCTTCTAGGTGTGTGCGTGCTATTTGCTTCAGACTCTTTGTGGCGCTATGGACTGTTAGCCCACCAGGCTCTCTGTCCAAGGGATTCTCCAGGCAAGAGTACTGGAAGGGGTTGCCATTTCCTCCTCCAGGAGATCTTCCTGATCCAAGGATTGAACTCTCATCTCTTACATCTCCTGCATTGGCAGGCAGGTTCTTTACAAGGCCCCAGCTCCATGCCAGGGCCTGTGCTCAACTGGCTTGGTGCTGGAACTCAAAGAATCCACCTGGCAACCCCATGGGAAAAGTTCAGTTCACAGAAGACAGAGGCTCAGAAAGACTGAGCAGCTGACCTAGGGTCACACAGCCCAGAGATGGCACGGATGAGATTTGAATCCAGCTCTGTCGACCTCAGAGGCTGAGCTGTTCCTAACGGTGCCCTGCAGGACAGGTGTCAGCACACAGAGGTGGGGCAGGCACCCAGCCCTCCCTTCCACCCTGCCCTCCTCCCTCGACTGAGCACCCAGGAATCTTCATAGAGAGAATGGCCCTTCTCTGTTCGCACACTCATTCCCAGCAACAGCCTCCACCCTCACCAGCTCCTCGTAATTCAAAACAACAATAATAACAATAGCTAGCAAAATAATTAGTGTGTGTCAGGCACTATTTTAAATGCTTTACGTAATGAACTCATCGCATCCTTCCAGCACCTCCATGAGATGAATGCTATTCTACCCGCATTTTACAGGTGATTACTTTGAGGTACAGAGAGGTTAAATAACTTGCCCAAGGTCACACAGCAGAGCTGGGATTCAAAGCCAGGCTGCCTGATTCTAGAACCTACACTCTTATCTATCAGTTATCATATCTTATCACAGGCTTGAGGGGTTCTCTCCTCCATTTTTCCAGCCGGAGAAAGTGAGTTTCTAGCAATGCTATTAGCCTAGGGTCACCAGCAGGATAAGGCAGAGCTAAGATCCCAACACCAGACTGATGATACAGCCTGTTGAGATGCAGGGGCTCAGAGAGGGGATCCCTCTGGGTCCAAGTCGCACAGCCCAGGACTCAGGACTGGCTCTCAGGCCTGCCTGACCCCAGAGCCTGGCTCTGCTCTCTTGCTGGTCTCCGTGGATGTGACCTAACGTCCCCCTCCACCCCTCCCCACCAGGCCCCCCACACCACCGCCACCATGCCGTTCGGTAACACCCACAACAAGCACAAGCTGAACTTCAAGGCTGAGGAGGAATACCCAGACCTCAGCAAGCACAACAACCACATGGCCAAGGCGCTGACTCTCGAGCTTTACAAGAAGCTGCGGGACAAGGAGACGCCATCTGGCTTCACTCTGGATGATGTCATCCAGACAGGTGTGGACAACCCAGGTAAGCCTCCTGGGGGAGCGTCCCAGGGACTGTGAGGCCGGTGTGTGTGGGGGTGGCCTGGAGGCTGCCTGCCAGGCCTCAGTCCCACCTCCCTGAGCCTCAGTTTTCCCATCTGTAAAGTGGGGACCATACTCATGGGGCTGCTGTGAGAAACAGATGAGTTGAATGTGTGAGGGCCTGGGACAGGGTCTGGCAGGTGGCAAACCACTCGCTAACTGTGTGCGAGTATCACGTGAGACTCCCCTGAAGGAAGCTATTGCATCTTCAAGGCCTCAGTTTCCTCACCTGAAAAATGGGCTCCCAGTTTGGGAAAACATAGGCACGTGGAGTGGCTCCTGGCACCGGGTGGGTGCTCTGACTCTGACAGGGGGTTCCTTCTCCAGGAACACCCCACCAGGGCAGGTGGAACTGGGCAGGAGACCAGCCTCCAGCCTCAGCCTCCAACTCATGACTGAGGGAAAAGGCCCTTTCTCTTCAAGCCTCTGTTTCCCTACTTGAGAAATAAGAAGGTGTTTTGTTTTGTTTTTTTGGCCACAAGGCATGCAGGATCTTAGTTCTCCAACCAGGGATTGAACCCTGGCCCTCTGCATTGGGAGTGTTGAGTCTTAACCACTGGACCATCAGGGAAGCCCAAGAGGGTCTTTCAAGCCTCTTCTTATCGGTGGGGGTTGAGAGTCTCTAAGGTTCTGAACTTTTTTAGGGGATGATCCCTGGATCTGGGGATTCACACGTGGTAACATTTTTAGTAACTCGCCCCCCAGACTCTTTCTCCTTTGCCCTGCACTCAACGTTCCTCTCACTGTCCACCCCCAGATACCGCCTCCCACTCCCCCAGTCTTCTCTCCCCATTCCTACCCACCCTCAGCCTCCTCAGTTCTGACCCGTGGTGCTCAGTGAAATCCCTTGCATGTATGCACACATGCACACACACACACCCATGTGTGCACACACAGTCTACACTGGACCCAGGAGCCCAGGTCTGCCCCGTGGGTGACAAGCACCTCTGACCTCCCTTTGACCCCCCAGGTCACCCCTTCATCATGACCGTGGGCTGTGTGGCTGGTGATGAGGAGTCCTACACGGTTTTCAAGGACCTCTTTGACCCCATCATCCAGGACCGGCACGGGGGCTACAAACCCACCGACAAGCACAAGACTGACCTCAACCATGAGAACCTCAAGGTCGGCTGCCCCCAGGGAAGGGCGGGGCGTGGCAGAGGGGAGGAGACACCCAGAGAGACAGGGAGACAGACAGGGAGAGAAACACAGAGGGGGATGGGAAGAGAGACGGACAGGCAGACACAGAAGATGGCCAAGGGTGGGGGAGAGAGAAAAAGAGGGAAGCAGGGGGAAAACATACAGGGAGTCAAGGGAGAAACAGACACAGAGATGGAGAGGGGGATAAAGATGGGGGAGAGAGAGAAAAGAGAGACAGAGGCAGGGAGGGAGGCGGAGAGAGGCCAGTGGGGAGGGAGAACCAAAGGAACCAGCTGAGAGCCCAAGAGAGCTGGGAGGGCCTGTGGGGGAGATCTGATTTTGGTGGGCAGGGGGCAGGGCACACAGGATGGTCCGCCAAGCCCTGACTCCCCCCCCTTCCCTAGGGTGGAGACGATCTGGACCCCAACTACGTGCTCAGCAGCCGTGTCCGCACGGGCCGCAGCATCAAGGGCTATGCACTGCCCCCCCACTGCTCCCGTGGTGAGCGCCGGGCCGTGGAGAAACTCTCCGTGGAAGGTGAGAGCCCCCATCCCAGCTCTGGACCCCCTTGTGCCCCCATTTGCCAAAACACTGCAAGAACTTGATAATCACGGGTGCTTGGTGAGTGACAGCTGGCAGTATTACCCCTGGGGGAGGTCTAAGGGATGCTGTCAAGATTTGACACCCAACTGCGCCAGGGTCCTGACCTTCATCCATCTATTCATCCATCCATCTATCCACCAAGCACACATTTACGGTTGTTCTGGCCCTGTGTGGGGAGCTGGGGTTCCCGTGATGAACAAGATGGACCAAGATCACTGCTCTCACAGAGCTGTCAGCCTGGTGGGGCAATAAGAGGAAACACGGAAACCAACAAAAGAATACGATCATCCCCAAATGCCCTGAAGCCAAGAAACAAGGGTTGTGGCACAGAATGACTGTGGGTAGCTATGTTGGAAAGGAGTTGAGACACGATTGACAAGAAGGAGCTAACCTTGGGAAGAAATCTAGGCAGGTGAACAGCAAGTGCAAAGGTCCTGAGGTGGGAAGGTGTGTTGGAGGAATAGCCAGGAGACCAGTGTTGCTGGAGCTGAGTGGGTGATGGGGAGGAGGGAGGAAGTGAGGTCAGAGGGGTGTTGGGGTGGCCAGGTTGTACCGAGCTTTGTGGGCTGCTGGGAGGACTCTGGCTTTGACTCTGTGGGAAGAGGACACTGTGGGAGAGTGGTGAGTAGAGAAGGGACAGGCTCAGACTTACATGGATCCCCCTGGCGGGGAACAGTCGGTGGGCAGAGGTAGGAGAGGCTGAGAAGGGCAACTGCAGGGGTCCAGGCAGGGCTGGGGAGCGAGGGGAGCCGTGGGATGGGGAGAAGGAATGGGTGTGTTTGGAGGTAGAAGCTGGCAGGCAGGTTGGCAGGCAGTGTCATTCTGCTAAATGTTTAACAATTGGCTCTAAAAAAAAAAAAGCAGCAGCAGCCTTGATGTGCTGCCAGCAACTGCCAATTTCTCTGGTGTAAATTCTCCTACAGAGGCCAATTTTAAGCCAACCCCGAGACATCATACAGGGATGGGTAATGGGAGGAGATGTGCAGAAGCATGTCATTATGTAGAATTTCCACCATGCAGATACAACAGGTGACTTCAAGAACATAGAAAATAGTAAGTGTAGTAAAGTAATTAGCAAGTGATAGTTCTGAGTACTTACTACCTTCATTTAAAACACTGGATTGGCCAAAAAGTTCATTCTGAAAGATGTTATAGGAAAACTCAATTTTTTTGGCTGACCCAATATAGTTTATTTGCTTTTGTAATTTATTTTTAACAATATAATATAGTATGTAGTATATGATATAGAACATATTATATAGGATATTATACAAATGTGTATAACATATTTAAAAATATGTGTATTATAGAAATACATTATACACATATTTGTCATGTCTTATGAAGATATGTATACAAATGCATATATGTATTATGTATTTATTATATACATAGTATACATGTGTGTGTGTGTATGCTCAACTATTCAGTCATGTCTGACTCTTTGCAAACCCATGGACTGTAGCCTGCCAGGCTTCTCTGTCCATGAGATTTTACCAGCAAGAATACTGGAGTGGGTTGCCATTTCCTTCTCCAACACTTAATACATACTTTGTATTATGAATACCTATGAATATATACAAATACTATATATACTATACTATAATATTGTTTACTGATGGCTCCCAGATTCCTGAGACTGACTCTGTCCCTACCAGCCAGCAGAAGTGAGCACCAGGACACTACTGCCCGCAGATAGACTGACTGGATGTGAGAATTGGTGGCAGGCAAGGGAGAATCCATGCTTCTGGTCTTGAGCACACGGTGTGGGTGTTCCCAGGCCTGGGCAGACAGATGAGGAGCATGTTTTTTTGGGGGGGCTTAGACACCTTTAGAACCTCTGCAGGGTCAAGGCCTGGGCCCCCGAGGGACAGCAGTGTGGGGTCCCCAGGGCCTCTGCACCCCCTTGTACGGCAGGCTGTTGACCCCTCCTTCCTGTGGCCCCTCACCAGCCCTCAACAGCCTGACGGGCGAGTTCAAGGGGAAATACTACCCTCTGAAGAGCATGACAGAGCAGGAGCAGCAGCAGCTCATCGACGACCACTTCCTGTTCGACAAGCCCGTGTCCCCGCTGCTGCTGGCTTCGGGCATGGCCCGAGACTGGCCCGATGCCCGTGGCATCTGGTGAGGCCCCTTGCCCAATGCCCCCCTTCTGCCCCGCCTCCTCTAGTCGTCCCATGACCCACCAGAGTCAAGACCATAACACCAATTCTCCAGGGTCATCTTGCCCTCCACTCCTGCCTTCCCTGTGGTCTGCATGTCACATTTTAAAAAGCTTGAAACTCAGATTTGAACCAGACTCCCTAGGTTCAAATCCCAGGGCTGCCATTTACTAGCTGTGTGATCTTGGGCACGTAATGCTTCTCGGCCCCAAGTCTCCATCTATAAAATGGGATCATGATAATTCATAGCTCTTGGGGTTCTTATGAGGATTAATGAATTAACTTATGCAAAGTATTGGGAAAAGTGTCTGCTATATAGTAAGTATCCATACTGGCCATTGGCATGATATTTATTGCTAATTATTGTTGTTAGCTGGGCTTTCTAGTAATTTTTTAATCCCCGATTCTGATGAAAGTGAAAGTTGCTCAGTCGTGTCCGACTCTTCGTGATGCTATGGACTGGAATTCTCCGGGCCAGACTACTAGAGTGGGTAGCTTTTCCCTTCTCCAGGGGATCTTCCCGACCCAGGAATCTAGCCGGCGTCTCCTGCATTGCAGGTGTATTCTTTACCAACTGACCTATCAGGGAAACTGCCCCCACCTCGATTCTGATAGTCAAAGGTCTTAAAAGGTTTTGAGAACCTCGGTTTCAAACAATTTGGAGAGTATAGGTTGTAAGATTTTAAGTGTTTTCAGGTTCCACTAATGTCAGATTTTGTGATTCAATGGTTTCAAACATTTCCAGATCCTAAAGTTTTCCAGTCTAAGACTCCTTCTGCGGTGTCACAATGTCATGGAAGGTTTATCAATTCTGATTCTCGGTTTCCGTTTTTCAGCGATTCTGAGATTCTAAGATTCTATAATATTGTGCAAAGAATTAAGACCCTAAAAGCCACTGATACCACGATTCGAGATTTCACGGGTCCTGTGACATTTAAAGGTGTAAGCACCTGAGGCTGTGAGATGCTCAGGCCTCGTGCCCTTTAGGCCCGCTGCCCCCTAGCGGTGGATGTGTGTTTGCAAGAGGAAGGGGAACGGGGTTCCCGCGGAGCTGGTTCCCTGACCTTTTGCTGCGCCCGATGCTAGGCACAATGACAACAAGAGCTTCCTGGTGTGGGTGAACGAGGAGGACCACCTCCGAGTCATCTCCATGGAGAAGGGGGGCAACATGAAGGAGGTTTTCCGCCGCTTCTGCGTGGGGCTGCAGAAGGTGGGTGCCTGCCCTCGCGTGACTCCAAGTGACTGCCCCCCCAGCCGCTTTCCGGGGCCCCGCCCCTCGGAACCAGGCTCCTCCCCGCACCGAAGCCACTCCTCTCAGCGGTGCTCCGCCCTCGCTTTCCAAAGCGCCGCCCTTTGGAAAACCGGTCCCACCCCTCTCCTCAAGCCCCGCGGACAAGAACCGGCCTTCAGGGCGTCCTCAAGCCCAGCCCCCTCAGAATCCAGCCATCACTCGTGCGGTCGGGCCCCTGCCCCAAGGATCTCGTGCCTCCAGGTTTTCCAGACCCGCCCTCTCGGAGTCCTATCACCACCGACATTCTCACGCCCTGTCCCTCGGAGCCCTGCCCGGGTTGTGGGTGCATTTGGGGGCACCCGCAGCGCTGATCCCGGCTCCTCTCCCCCTACCTCAGATTGAGGAGATATTCAAGAAAGCCGGCCACCCGTTCATGTGGAACGAGCACCTGGGCTACGTGCTCACCTGCCCATCTAACCTGGGCACCGGGCTGCGTGGAGGCGTGCATGTCAAGTTGGCGCACTTGAGCAAGCATCCCAAGTTCGAGGAGATCCTCACTCGCCTGCGCCTGCAGAAGCGAGGCACAGGTACGGCCCAAGTTCCTTCCTGCGCGGCTTCCAGGGCGGGCCCTTAGCGGCGGCTGAAGGCGAGCGGGGGCATCCGCACGGGTTCTGGGCGTCGGCAAGGGCTGCTCCTCTGTGAGTTTCAGTTCTTCCTCTGAAAATAGGCTTCAGCACGCCTTATCTCAGAGAAGTCCATATACCATCATGGTTATATGGTTAATATACACTGTGTATGTCCCTGGGCCCCTAGGGGCCTTACTTTCCCATCTGTAAAGGGGAGGATGGTCAGGATTCGACCCCAGGCAGGCCGGCTCCTGAGCTCAACTCCGTTACCCACAGTGTTGGATGGTTGAGGGGTGAGATACCTAAAGCCAGCCCGAGAATAGACAGACGCTCAGGAAACTGCATGAATTTAACACAGTAGGCATTCACCCAGGACGTCCGCCTGCGCGGTTGGCAGGGCGGCCCGCGTTCCAGGCCCCGCTCCAGCATTTCTGCTGGCTCCTCAGCCCCTGCCTCCTACTCCCGCAGGTGGTGTGGACACGGCTGCCGTGGGCTCAGTGTTCGACGTGTCCAACGCCGACCGGCTGGGCTCGTCGGAGGTAGAACAGGTGCAGCTGGTGGTGGATGGTGTGAAGCTCATGGTGGAGATGGAGAAGAAGCTGGAGAAGGGCCAGTCCATCGACGACATGATCCCCGCCCAGAAGTAGGCGCACAGCCAGCCCGCCGCCGACTGCTGGAGCTCCATCCTAAGGGAGGACCCAGCCCACCGGAGGCCCGCCCCTACATTCTTTGTCCCACCCCTTCCTCCTGGAGCCCAGCCTATAAACGTTTGGTCCCCCTGGGGCTCTATCCATCCTTCTAGTTCCAGTTCCAACCAGAGTTCCAACCAATGGGCTCCAGTCTCTGGGTTCTGGCCAATGAAAAACCTCCCTTACGGTCTCCTCTTTTTTTTTCTCCAAGCTCCGCCCACCATCAGGAGCTCTGGCTAATAGAGCTCACCTGGAGCTGTTGCTTTTTCTCCACTCAAAGCAACAAATAAAAGCAATGGTGGCCTTAGCGTTGGGTTTGATTGTTATTAGTACTGAAGGAGGAGAAGGAGGAAAAACTTCGGCAGTTGGCTACTGTGTGACCTCAAAGTGACTTGTCGTCTCTAGGCAATGTCCTAGGGCTACACGTTTTATCCCACCTCTAAAACAAATGCATATATGTATTATGTATTTATTATATACATAGTATACATGTGTGTGTGTGTATGCTCAACTATTCAGTCATGTCTGACTCTTTGCAAACCCATGGACTGTAGCCTGCCAGGCTTCTCTGTCCATGAGATTTTACCAGCAAGAATACTGGAGTGGGTTGCCATTTCCTTCTCCAACACTTAATACATACTTTGTATTATGAATACCTATGAATATATACAAATACTATATATACTATACTATAATATTGTTTACTGATGGCTCCCAGATTCCTGAGACTGACTCTGTCCCTACCAGCCAGCAGAAGTGAGCACCAGGACACTACTGCCCGCAGATAGACTGACTGGATGTGAGAATTGGTGGCAGGCAAGGGAGAATCCATGCTTCTGGTCTTGAGCACACGGTGTGGGTGTTCCCAGGCCTGGGCAGACAGATGAGGAGCATGTTTTTTTGGGGGGGCTTAGACACCTTTAGAACCTCTGCAGGGTCAAGGCCTGGGCCCCCGAGGGACAGCAGTGTGGGGTCCCCAGGGCCTCTGCACCCCCTTGTACGGCAGGCTGTTGACCCCTCCTTCCTGTGGCCCCTCACCAGCCCTCAACAGCCTGACGGGCGAGTTCAAGGGGAAATACTACCCTCTGAAGAGCATGACAGAGCAGGAGCAGCAGCAGCTCATCGACGACCACTTCCTGTTCGACAAGCCCGTGTCCCCGCTGCTGCTGGCTTCGGGCATGGCCCGAGACTGGCCCGATGCCCGTGGCATCTGGTGAGGCCCCTTGCCCAATGCCCCCCTTCTGCCCCGCCTCCTCTAGTCGTCCCATGACCCACCAGAGTCAAGACCATAACACCAATTCTCCAGGGTCATCTTGCCCTCCACTCCTGCCTTCCCTGTGGTCTGCATGTCACATTTTAAAAAGCTTGAAACTCAGATTTGAACCAGACTCCCTAGGTTCAAATCCCAGGGCTGCCATTTACTAGCTGTGTGATCTTGGGCACGTAATGCTTCTCGGCCCCAAGTCTCCATCTATAAAATGGGATCATGATAATTCATAGCTCTTGGGGTTCTTATGAGGATTAATGAATTAACTTATGCAAAGTATTGGGAAAAGTGTCTGCTATATAGTAAGTATCCATACTGGCCATTGGCATGATATTTATTGCTAATTATTGTTGTTAGCTGGGCTTTCTAGTAATTTTTTAATCCCCGATTCTGATGAAAGTGAAAGTTGCTCAGTCGTGTCCGACTCTTCGTGATGCTATGGACTGGAATTCTCCGGGCCAGACTACTAGAGTGGGTAGCTTTTCCCTTCTCCAGGGGATCTTCCCGACCCAGGAATCTAGCCGGCGTCTCCTGCATTGCAGGTGTATTCTTTACCAACTGACCTATCAGGGAAACTGCCCCCACCTCGATTCTGATAGTCAAAGGTCTTAAAAGGTTTTGAGAACCTCGGTTTCAAACAATTTGGAGAGTATAGGTTGTAAGATTTTAAGTGTTTTCAGGTTCCACTAATGTCAGATTTTGTGATTCAATGGTTTCAAACATTTCCAGATCCTAAAGTTTTCCAGTCTAAGACTCCTTCTGCGGTGTCACAATGTCATGGAAGGTTTATCAATTCTGATTCTCGGTTTCCGTTTTTCAGCGATTCTGAGATTCTAAGATTCTATAATATTGTGCAAAGAATTAAGACCCTAAAAGCCACTGATACCACGATTCGAGATTTCACGGGTCCTGTGACATTTAAAGGTGTAAGCACCTGAGGCTGTGAGATGCTCAGGCCTCGTGCCCTTTAGGCCCGCTGCCCCCTAGCGGTGGATGTGTGTTTGCAAGAGGAAGGGGAACGGGGTTCCCGCGGAGCTGGTTCCCTGACCTTTTGCTGCGCCCGATGCTAGGCACAATGACAACAAGAGCTTCCTGGTGTGGGTGAACGAGGAGGACCACCTCCGAGTCATCTCCATGGAGAAGGGGGGCAACATGAAGGAGGTTTTCCGCCGCTTCTGCGTGGGGCTGCAGAAGGTGGGTGCCTGCCCTCGCGTGACTCCAAGTGACTGCCCCCCCAGCCGCTTTCCGGGGCCCCGCCCCTCGGAACCAGGCTCCTCCCCGCACCGAAGCCACTCCTCTCAGCGGTGCTCCGCCCTCGCTTTCCAAAGCGCCGCCCTTTGGAAAACCGGTCCCACCCCTCTCCTCAAGCCCCGCGGACAAGAACCGGCCTTCAGGGCGTCCTCAAGCCCAGCCCCCTCAGAATCCAGCCATCACTCGTGCGGTCGGGCCCCTGCCCCAAGGATCTCGTGCCTCCAGGTTTTCCAGACCCGCCCTCTCGGAGTCCTATCACCACCGACATTCTCACGCCCTGTCCCTCGGAGCCCTGCCCGGGTTGTGGGTGCATTTGGGGGCACCCGCAGCGCTGATCCCGGCTCCTCTCCCCCTACCTCAGATTGAGGAGATATTCAAGAAAGCCGGCCACCCGTTCATGTGGAACGAGCACCTGGGCTACGTGCTCACCTGCCCATCTAACCTGGGCACCGGGCTGCGTGGAGGCGTGCATGTCAAGTTGGCGCACTTGAGCAAGCATCCCAAGTTCGAGGAGATCCTCACTCGCCTGCGCCTGCAGAAGCGAGGCACAGGTACGGCCCAAGTTCCTTCCTGCGCGGCTTCCAGGGCGGGCCCTTAGCGGCGGCTGAAGGCGAGCGGGGGCATCCGCACGGGTTCTGGGCGTCGGCAAGGGCTGCTCCTCTGTGAGTTTCAGTTCTTCCTCTGAAAATAGGCTTCAGCACGCCTTATCTCAGAGAAGTCCATATACCATCATGGTTATATGGTTAATATACACTGTGTATGTCCCTGGGCCCCTAGGGGCCTTACTTTCCCATCTGTAAAGGGGAGGATGGTCAGGATTCGACCCCAGGCAGGCCGGCTCCTGAGCTCAACTCCGTTACCCACAGTGTTGGATGGTTGAGGGGTGAGATACCTAAAGCCAGCCCGAGAATAGACAGACGCTCAGGAAACTGCATGAATTTAACACAGTAGGCATTCACCCAGGACGTCCGCCTGCGCGGTTGGCAGGGCGGCCCGCGTTCCAGGCCCCGCTCCAGCATTTCTGCTGGCTCCTCAGCCCCTGCCTCCTACTCCCGCAGGTGGTGTGGACACGGCTGCCGTGGGCTCAGTGTTCGACGTGTCCAACGCCGACCGGCTGGGCTCGTCGGAGGTAGAACAGGTGCAGCTGGTGGTGGATGGTGTGAAGCTCATGGTGGAGATGGAGAAGAAGCTGGAGAAGGGCCAGTCCATCGACGACATGATCCCCGCCCAGAAGTAGGCGCACAGCCAGCCCGCCGCCGACTGCTGGAGCTCCATCCTAAGGGAGGACCCAGCCCACCGGAGGCCCGCCCCTACATTCTTTGTCCCACCCCTTCCTCCTGGAGCCCAGCCTATAAACGTTTGGTCCCCCTGGGGCTCTATCCATCCTTCTAGTTCCAGTTCCAACCAGAGTTCCAACCAATGGGCTCCAGTCTCTGGGTTCTGGCCAATGAAAAACCTCCCTTACGGTCTCCTCTTTTTTTTTCTCCAAGCTCCGCCCACCATCAGGAGCTCTGGCTAATAGAGCTCACCTGGAGCTGTTGCTTTTTCTCCACTCAAAGCAACAAATAAAAGCAATGGTGGCCTTAGCGTTGGGTTTGATTGTTATTAGTACTGAAGGAGGAGAAGGAGGAAAAACTTCGGCAGTTGGCTACTGTGTGACCTCAAAGTGACTTGTCGTCTCTAGGCAATGTCCTAGGGCTACACGTTTTATCCCACCTCTAAAGTGAAAGCGTTAGTCGCTCAGTCGTGTCTGACTCTTTGCGACCCCATGAACTGTAGCCCGCCTGGCTCCTCTGTCCGTGGAATTCTCCAGGCAAGAGTACTGGAGTGGGTAGCCGTTCCCTTCTCATCTTTTCCCATCTCTAAAATGAGGCAAGTTCAGGGTACAGCATCTAATGAAAACATTACAAGGCTCTATGGGGAATCTGCGATCCCGAGAGGTGTGGTCCAGTGTCACACGCTGAGCTTGGGCCCTTCTCAACCTCTTCTCCCAACCACTCATGCTCAGATCTCAAACACAGGACCCATTCTAGGGAGAAACAGACGTCAAACAAAATATCTGAATTTGCCCTCCAGGCCTCTGGTTTGAGACCTTGCATGCATCTCATCACTATGTACTTCACGATGCTTTTTCCTGACCCTCTTTCTGTGCAATCTGACTTCAGATCTGAATGTATATATATATAGACTCATATATACATATATATATATACAGCCCTCTATAGCTGCTACTAGTCTTTTCGATTTCCCTTGCTTGGCTCAAGAACCTGCCATCGTTTCCCACATCTCCTAGAGTGCTCTATTATGTGTGATTCTTCAAGGTCAAACATGCACACCATCTGCCGAAGGCTCTTCTTCCCAGTTCTTTTCTCGTGATTCCTCTATAATTTTTCCATTCCTTACACTGTGCAATTCCCACCCTAATGTCTGCCCAAGCTGTTTCTTCCTCCAGGCTGGAGCTTGGGTCACAGCATCCCTGTGAAGTCTTTGAGGACAGGCCTTTTGGAGAGCTTGGTTCCATGAACGAGCAGGAAGTGGTCATGGGGTTGGGAATGGGAGAAGCGGGTAACGGAATGCAAGAAATATCTTAACACGTATTGGGTGTCAGCCACATCAACCACTTCTACTTGACCCAATAGGATGAGGCTTTCATTATCAAGCAGGTAGCAGGTGGGCTCCCAAAGAGACAAAGGTTTTAGAAGAAAATGTGAGGCAAAGTTAGGAAGACAGAGCCTGCCAGAGACCTGGAGGAGGCACTTTTTCCATCAAGCAATCTCTCCATTTTCCAGAAGGGAAACTGAGGTCTAAGGATGTCCCCAAGAGTTCCCAGAGAGATTATGGAAACAGAAGAGACCCCAAAGGTCAGGGCATTCAAGGTCTGGTAGAGATTGGCATATCCCTTACAATACTGCTCCCAACTGAAGAACCCATCACTAATCCGAGCTCCACCCGCACACAGAGCACAGACCATGGTCCGAGCCAGCCAAGTCCACCATCCAGGCACCTGTCAGCTGCCATGTCTGTCCCTCCCATCTTGCCTCCTAAGCCTGAAGTCCACCCCTTCCCTCCCCACCTGTCACCCTGCCCTTTTGACCTGATTCCCTCCCTCCCTTCACAGCACAAACCTGCCTGCCCCTGACTCTCTCTTACTCAACAACCTTGCTGTGGCTCCCCAGTACCCTTAGTACAAAGCCCAGGTAACTCTCCATGACCTTCAAGGCCAACCAGCCCTCCAGCCTCATCCCTCACAGTGACTCCACACTCAGTCAAGTTATATGCCATTTGCTGGAGGACTTGTACTCTTGCTTCTCTCTGCTTAGAACTCATGCCTGCTCCCAACCCAGGCCCCCAGATTCTGCCATGCCTAGTTAGCTGCTCATCATTCTCCCTGTCCCAGGGGAGCTGTGCCTCCTCCTCCAGGAAGTCCTCCCTGGCGAACGCAGTTTCCCCTTCTGCACTCCCCCAACCCGCCTCACTGACTCCAGAATCATCACTGAGGACACGGCTGCCTCCTCCCCTGGACTGTGAACCCTATGTGAGGGCAGGGCTGGGGTTGTCTTGGCCACCACTGTGTCCCCAGCCCAGGGCTGGGAACCGAGGAAGAACTCAGGAATTGCCGTTTTTGTGACAGGGTTAGTTCCCCTGCCGCACACCTCATTTTTCTACCTTCTCAACTACAAGCACCTGTCTTTCAGCAGAGTCCTGTTACCACCTAACTCATGATAGGACTTTTATTCTGCCTCAGACCCTGAATTTTTCAATATTGACCACTTTTTTTTCTCTTGAGCCAGTCACTCTTAATTTTTAGCCTCCTTCGGTTCTCATTTGACTTTCCTGCCCCATGAAGAATACAGCAGTTGACCCTACTATGACTTAAACAGGCAAGTGAGGCAGTTTTACTAAGCTTCTTTCCTGCAAGCAACCCTCCGTGGCTCCCCAGTGCCCTGGGATGAAAGCCCAGACTGCACGCTTTGGCCCACAAGGCTCTGGTGAAGTGCCCTGCCCTCCTGCACTCAGTTCTGGAAAGCCCTTTTCTGCTTATGTCTATCATGCTTCTACTTCCCTTATCGTGACACCTTGACTTTCCTTTGATGAACCCCTCCAAGTCCAACTCTAGGTACAGGCCAGTCTAGAGTCACAGTGACTGGCTCGGGGTGATCATGACTTATCTGGGCCAATGAGAGCCTGTCTTGGGACTTTTGCTTGAAGTTGGCAATAAGGAACTCTGCTATAGCCACTAAGCTGGAAGGATAAAAGCTTGGAACTGCTGGTGTCACCGTTGACACCAGGCACTTATTGGATGAAACTACTAGAATGAAACTTACACTGAAAAAAGCACAGATGAGCCAGCCTGTGGCCTGACTCCAGCTATACCTGAAGTCAGGCACACCTGGCCTATGAAATGAGCAAACAAATACCTTTTTGCTTAAGTGTGTAGATGGATTACTAGTCCTAATACCGCATTCCTCTTGCTAATTTTCCACCCAGCCCCCAACACAGCAGCCATACTGAAACTACCCACAATTCTCTGAGCTATACCACACATTCCCACTTCCAGGCTTGTGCCCAGGGGATGTACAAAACCTGGTCAACTCCTACTCATCCTTTAGAGCCCAACTCCAGCATCAGTTCTTCTGGAGTGCCTTCCCCAAACCCACTTTCTCTTCTGGCCCAACCCCCTCCAAAAGCAATGGTTTCTCTAGTGTCTGTCAGAACCCATGTCCCCACAGACAGGGGCTCCCTGCATCTCCGTGTCCACCACTGGGCCTGGATGGAGTAGGCACCGGTCAATGACTGTTTATTGAATAAATGTACTACTGGAGTAAGAAGTGGCTTAGAGTCCAGTATAACATGTGGGTGAATATGTGAGTGGATGAATAGGGGTCCGATATAGGAACTGGGGCCTCGTGGATGAGGCCGAGTCCCTTCCTGCCCTCTTCCACAATCACCATTGACCCCATACCCCCACTGCTCCCATTCTGCAGATGAGAAAACCGAGGCTCAGAAAGGAGAAACCACTGGCCCAAAGTCACACACCTCCTTTTCATCTCACTTGCAGGTGAGGGCAGGGAAGGAAAACCCCAGGGTCAGCATGGGGGAGGGGGGGACTCTCCTAAGTTTATTGGGCATCAGGCTGCAGGTGAGGGGGCTGACAGGAGGAGGGTGGGGGAGTGTAATAACTTAAAAACCAGAGGTGAGAGCGGCAGCTCCTCCAGAGATCTCTGCAGAAGGGAGGGTGTGGGGGTATTTACAAGGATTTGTACAAAGTGCCCCGCGCCAGCCTGGGGCAGGAGGGGGGATTCGAGCAGGAGGGGTGGGGGAGGGGAAGGAATCTGCCTCTCTGACCCCCACTCCCGGCCCCCCCATACCCCCAATTCTTCAGTCTTTAGGCTCAGCAACTCTTCTTGTCCCTGCCCAAGGCCTAATTCTTGAGCTGTCGGGGAATGGAAGTTTCCTCAGTTTCCTTTTCTGCCCCACCCTGACCCCAAAGTCTCCTCAGGTGCCCCATGGCAGGGTGAGGGGGGACCGGGTGGGCTGGAGGCTCCAGGAAGGTGCCAGCTCCCCCCTGCGAAGCCCCTTCGCTCTTCTCTCCTTCTCAGCGGGCCCCGGAGAACACAGAGGGGACAACCTCTGCCCCCAAATCCATTTCAGGGAAACTGAGGTGATGACAAAGGGAGAATCCCCTCCTTGACCCCCTTTCTCTGTCGAAGTGAAGGGGGCGAGGAAGAGGAGGGGACTCGGGGCCGTGGCGGCTCAGAGCTCGAGGTCGTTGGAGATGCGGGTGACGAGGGTGCGGAAGGCCAGGGCAGTGCCCGCCACGCGGCGGAAGAGAACTCCCCGCAGGCCCGGCCGGGGCAGCTGGCAGACCTCCACTTCGAAGTGGGACAGGGGCTCGGGCCCGCCCGCACCCCCGTGCAGGCAGGCCAGCAGGAACGGCTGTGGCTGGCGGCAGCGGCAGCGGGCGGCCGCGGTGGCCTGGCGCAGAGCTGCCATCAGGGCCTCGGGCGGGCGTGAGCTGGTCAGTTTCACACTCCAGGGGAATCGGAGCAACCGGGGGGCGGTTTCCGCTTGATCCCAAGGTAGATGGCAACTGAGGTGGGAAGATATGACGAGTTAGAGATGGAGAGAAGAGGAAGGCAACCCGCAGTTCCCACTTTGGGACAGGCTGTCCTAGACATCTTCTCAAAACCTCTTTTACTCCAAGAGACAGTCTCTCCGCTGTACAAATAGCTGTCCACCTGGAAACGGTATTTCCCAGCCTCCCCTGCAGCCAGGTGTGGTCTTGTCTCCAAATGCCTGGATGTGCATGGAAGTGACCGTGTAACTCCGTATCACCTCTTTCAAAGGAAACTGCATGCCCTGGACTCTCCTGCCGCACCTCCTGTGAGGCTGCAGCACGAGCTGGCGTGGACTGTGAAGATGACAGGGCTCTAGGGGTGAGGATGTAGGAGGCCTGGGTACCCGAAGGATCTCACATAACGGAGTGGCCCTGCCAGCCTGGCCTGGACACACGGTTTGTGTGAGACAGAACTCATTCCTGTTTGTATTTTGGGGTCTCTTCCCTACAGCAGCTCAGTTTGTTTCCTAACATATCCTTTTTCTGCTAATAATCATTTTTCCCTTGGAGAACCAATTCTCACTCTAGACTAGGGACTTCTCACACCTAGGAGCAGTACTGTTTTCCAACGGATATTAGTAAATTTCTGAGGGCTTTTTGATTGTCAAAATGTCTTGGGAAGGGAGCGCTGCCTGCATTTATCAGGGTGGAGGGATGGTTCAAGAATGATACATATTCTGCAGTGTGTGAAAGGGCCCTGCCTAACAAAGAAATGTGTCTCCTAAAATACCAAGAATGTTCTTGAAAAGCATTGCAGGTCTAGTCTTTCTGGTTTAGGTGGGGCAGACTCACCTCTCAGCGCCAAGGGTGAACACGTGACTCACTTCCAGGCAAAGAGAGCATTCCCCACCTCTCCCCACACTCTGATTAGTTCAAAGATGAGCATGTGACTAAGTCTGACCAATCAGAATACTCCACCCTTCTGGTCACAGGCATTGGTTTAGGGATAGACATGTGACCCAACTCCAGCCAATGAGATTAGGTCCTGGGACTGTTGGCCCTGCTGGGGAGGCTCCCTATTTTCACTGAGGTTTCTATACTGGCCCAGGGTTGTCGGCAACCATTGTGCCTCACTGGATGAGAGGGGAAAGGTGGTGTGGTGTCAACAGAGGGCGGAGTGGGTTATAGATTGGAGAGGCTGAAGTTAAAGATGGTCAAGGGATGATGCTCAGGGATGGAGGTGGATGTGAGAGGAAATCAATGTGGGGGTGCATAAAAGGAAGTGGCAAAGAAGAGGGGGTCATAGAAGCATTTCCGGAAACTGGCCTTGGAGGATGAGGCTCGGGCCCGACCAGGGGTCTGACAGGGTTGGTAAGGAGAGGTACTTACACAAGAGGGGTCTGAGGCAAAAGGGGAGGCACAGACACTCACCTTGTGACCTCAGGTCCCCCGATTCTCTCAGGTTCGTCTGTGACCCTACAGGAAGGGTGGAGGGATGAGTGTCTAATTTGGACATAAAGGGGCCCCCCTCGCTCCATCCACTGCCTCCAGGACTCGGGTAGCCCTTGCCTCAGCCCTGGTTCCTCCCTGAGGCTGGAGCTGGGCTGGGAGTCAGGATTTGATCTCCCTCTCCATACCCAGAAAGGGAGCCCATTCGGAAATGGTTAGTGCAGGTTGGAGGAAAGATACTGAAGAATTTGGAAGACAAAAGAGAGGCGGGGTGGGTAGAGACACACCTACATATAGGAGACAGACAGACACACAAACCCCTCCTTCAGCCTGTGCTCAAATGACACCTCCCTAGCGAGGCCTGCTCTATTTAAACTGTACCCTTCCTTCCCCATACCCTGACAGGCCCATCACCACCACCACCCCACCCCACTCCCTGCTCTATTTTTCTCCTTAGTACTTGCCACACCTGACAGTCTATATATTTTATTTATTGTTTACTGTCTGGGTCCCCTAGTAGAATGCCCTGGGCAGGGATTTTCTCCCTCTCGTTCACTTTACTCTGGGCTCACGATGGTGCCAAACACACAGTAGACACTCAAAGAATAAAAATGATAGAAAACACTTATAAAGTATTTTCCGGGGCAACATCCACAGCTCAGTCCATGTCTCACCTCACTTAGTCTGCACAACAACCCTCTGAGGAAGATACTGTCATTACTATCCCCAATTTAGGGAAAAAGAAAGTGAGGCCCAGAGAGGTTGAGTCATTTGCTTGAGGTCTCTCAGATGAGCTCAGGGCCTGAACCCTGAGTGTGGCTCCAGAAGCCAGACTATTGTTTATTATCTGAGTAAATGAAGGACCAGAGCCCACATACAGACCCCCTACCCAACTCAGCGCCCCCTCCCGCCAGGCCCGCACACGGGTCAGACATGCAGACCGGGAGGCAGAGCCAGTGAGAGCAGAGGTGGAGGGGACTTACTGATTTTGGATCCCTGGGGCAGAGAGGCGCCCGAAACGCAGCGGTTAGAGTTCTGCCGTTTAGAGGGATCGAGGGTAACCCTGTAGTGTGAGGAGGGAGGTGAAGAGTGATGGAGAAAGAGGAGGAGGAGACGGAGATGTCGGGGCACAGGAGGCAGAGTAGAGCAGAAGACAGGTTAGGTCCCATCAGCACCCCCCGGCTCCCTGTCCCCCATGTCCCGTGGGGCTCACCTTCGGGTCAGTTTGGAGGTCAGCTTGGTGAAGAGGTTGGTGGTGGGGCGGGGCCGCCCAGTGGGCAGGGGCGTGGCTTCGTGGGCCAGTGTGGGGGAGGCGGGGGGCCCATTCTGCACGCCCCCACCTCCCCCGCCCCCTGCCCGCCTGTCTCGGACCTGGCCACCGTGGAAGGTGCTGCGGATGGTGGAGCCGCGTGCCAGGCGGCTCCGCTCCCCTGATGGGGGAGCCAGGCTGTGACTGGAGGGGGAGGCGGGGGGCACCCGTGGGGTACCCGAGCTGTGGGCAGAGAGGTACAAGTTAGGGTGGAGCTTTGAGGCAGGCCAGAGTCCTCAGTCCCTCTGATTCCTCACTGGTCTGTCCTGAGATCAGAAACCTCTGCCAGGCTACAACTCAGAGACAGGGCTGCAGTGCAGAGTTGTGCGGGTTGCCCTATACACCCTTGGCATTATCTGACTGACTCTGCTCACCTCCTGAATCATTCTTCCTTCAAACCATCCTTTCTTCAAGCTCTGTCCCCTCCAAACCAACCCCATCCCAACTCTCCTCTCTCCAAACTTGGCAACCGAATAGATTCAGATATACTTTTAAATGCATCCCCTGCTATTTGCCATCCAAACCTCAGGAACCACATCAATTGTGCAAACACTTTGCTATCTGAACTTCCATTATTCAAACGTGGGAGAGGAATAGATGTGAGCATCAAGGAAACTTACATTCATTATGAAAATTTTCAACAGTTAAAAATAAAGAGGAAGGAACCCTCTCTCTAATTCTCAAGATTCTGTGTAGGCAGGGGTGGCTCTATTATCCTAGGACCTTCCTCAGGCCCTCTGACCCTCAGTCCTTACAGCAGAAGCCAGACCTCCAATTAATATCCTTCTAGGGACCCCAAGACCAGCCAGATCTCAAAGAGGGAGCCCTGATTGGCAGATACCATTACCTCTCACCCAGAATCCATACACAACGTTTTACTCTTAGTAACCAAACCCCTTAAAGAGTATAAACATTGCACATGGCCACCCAGCCAAAGACTACAAGTCCCAGCTTCCTTTGCAGCTAGGGATGGTCATATGACCATGTTCTGGCCAATAGGATGTAGGCAGAAGTGCTTTGGCCCATTTCTGGGTCCTTTTTTTGAACAGAAAAGCAGTTGGCGCTCCACTGTCTTTCCACCCTTTTTGCTGGTTGGGAAATGGTGGCACCTGGTGCAGTGGCCTCAGATCTAGAGCTGCAGTCTCATGTTAGGATTGGTCCTGAATCCTTGGAGGACCCTGCCTCCTACTTCTGGATCACAGGACTAAACCTCCACCTCATCTACTGTGCCTATGGTCTCTTCACTCCTGAATCTATAACCTAATTATATGCTATCTCTTGGCCAGGACTTGGAGGCCATATATTATAGTGATTAAAAGTACAGATTCTGGAGTCAGTCTGGAATCTTTGCTTCTTGACTTACCAGCTGTGTGGCTTTGGACAAGTTACTTAACCTATCTGTGCTTCATTCCCTCAGCTGTAAAATGGAGACACCAGGATTGATCTCATAGAATTGTTAGGGGCATTCAACCAGCTAACATACACAGGCCCGGCCTACAGCTACTGCTTGATAAATGTTGGCTATTATTATTTTTATTTAATAACCCCCAAATAAGTTCTGACTCATCGAATGCCTACTGTGTCTCAGACCCTGTGTGAGGTATACAGGACACACCTATCTCCACCAGATCCCTCTAATGGGACTGGAGGCAGAGAACATCAGCTCCATCTCACACAGGAGGAAACGGAGGCTCAGACACCTGCCGCTGGTCACCTTGCTCATGGAGTGCAGAGGCGAGATTTGGAACTCAGAGCTGAATCACCGCTTCCAAACACTTCCCCCTGCCCCCACCAAAGAGTGACACCTGCATCCTTTACTGGGTGTTTCCCAGAGTGCACCTAGGAGTCACGCCCTCTAGTCCTGATGCGTGGGAGTCTCACGATCCTGAAGCCTACCCCACTCTGGGACTTGAACTGTGATGTGAACCAATTCATTCCCTTCGTATGCTCCGGCCAGCCTGCTCTAGTTTCCCTCACTTGCCGGCTGAAGGAGCCTGAACCAACTCAAGCAAGCAAGCTTGAAATCCCGCCAACTAGAGGATGTTGAAGCTGTGACATTCTAGGGCTTCTCTCCAACTCTAAAAATGGATCATTCAAAAAAAATGAACTCAGGTTCCCCAGGCTCGTGGGCAGAGAGTGGGGCAGACTGCTTTGCTGGTGCTGATGACTAATTAATTAAGGGGGGAGGGTTTTTCAGGGGGGTCTGGGACAGGGAGGACACGGATAGATTCTGCCAAAGGAACGGCAGACATGCAGACTCTCCCGTCCCCACGCCATCCCTCCCCACAAGGTCTAACATCTTAGATCAGGGGGCCCTGCTCACCTACACCCCATCTCTCCTTCCCTGTTGCTGCCCTCCCTTCATACCTGTTTTCTTTGCCATTTGGCAACAAGGATGGGCGCTCAGCCCCTGGGCGCTCTGTGCAAACATAGGTGTTTCTGCGGGTCATCATGCTGGGAGGGAGGTTGTTCTGTAGGAGATAAAGCCAGGAGGAGAGTGAGGGGGCAAAGGGACCCTCCTTAATCCCTTTTACCCTCTCTGGCCTACCTCGTTAGGAACGAGGCAGGGGCCTATGTGTGAACCAAAAGTGAGTAGGAGACGCTTTACTTTGGCTAAAGACATGAAAGGTCAATGGGTCATGCCCGCAGTGCAGGCTGAGAGTCATGCGGGGCCTTGGGGCTGGGAGGAGAGAAGGTCACGGAAAGTTCCCAGGGGGCAGCCTTGCCCACCTCTCCTCTCCTAGACCTCACCCACCTCCAGCCATGTCAAACTTTTAAAAACATACTTATTCAGGCCACGTTGAGAGGCACGTGGCATCTCAGTTCCCAGACCAGGGATTGATGCCAGGCCCCGTGTGGGAAGGCAGAGTGATGACTGCTGGACTGCCAGGGAAGCTGCATCTCTCCTCCTAAAGGCCTCTGCACAGGCTGTCTCTTCTGCTTGGGTCTTCCTCCTACCTGTCCCTCTGACTCACTCCTAGGGATCTCTCAGGTGTCAGGTCAACATATCCCCACCCTGGCCCTGGCTGAGTCAGCTACCTTCTTTGGGCTCCCAGCTACAGCCTTGTATTGCATTGGCCACATTGCTTTGTGCTGACCACCTCTGTTCACACATACATCTCCACCCTGCACTGCACTGAGCTGAGGACAGGCATAACGTATCAGGATTCTGTTGCCTCATAAAATGTGCTGGGAAGTGATCCTTTTTTCCTCTGGAAGTCTGCCTAAGATAGGTATTATTCCTTCTTTCATGTTTGGAAGACTTCCACCAGTTTAGAGCCATGTGGGTCTGGAGTTTTCTTTATGGGGAAGTGTCCAGACTGTTCAGGTTTTCTATTTCTTCTCAGGTCAGTTTTGGTGTGTTTCTAAAAGACATTTGTCCGTTTTGTCTAAACTGTCAAATTTATTGGCATAAAGTAGTTCCTAATACCATCTTTCTTTTTATGTCACAATGAAGCTCTCCTTTTCACTTCTGATACTGGTAATTTGTGCTTGCGATCTTCTTTTTAAAAATTGAAGTATAGTTGATTTACAATGTTGTGTGTTTTTTTCTTAATTAGTCTTGCTAGGGGTCCACTGACTTCATTAATCTTTTCAAAGAATCAGCTTTTGGCTTGTTGATTTTCTCTCGTGTGCATCTGTTTTCTCCTGTATTGATTTCTTATCTTTATTATTTCCTTCCTTCTATTTTTTGGGGGAGGGGGTAATTTGCTGTCCTTTTTTTAGTGTCTTAAAAGTATGGATATATTTCAACAACAGCTTTCATTCACTGAGTGCTTACTGAGCCAGGCACTGTGTAAGAATGGCACAAAACCCTCCCGAAACCCAAGCCCTGTGATAAGCTCATTTCACAGGGTGGCACAGTGAAGCTCAGAGAGGGGAAGCCACTTGCTCGAGGCGACACAGCTCATCAGTGTGATTCAAACACGGGTCTATGTGGCTTCTGTGTCCGGATCACCTCCCTGTAACTTGCTTCCACCTCTGTCTCCTGATGTTGAGGATGTTTTGGTTCCCTCAGCTTGTATTATAGCATTCTAGGGAGCTGCAGAAGCAAGAAAGCCAAGTGCTACATTCCCCAGAAACTCTTCGGCAGCCCAGGTTCTGGGTATGAATGGGATCTGGAAACCTCTGCTCTTGTGGAGATCTGGAAGGTGGAAATGGGGTGGCAGCCACGTTCCTGCCCCCTCTGACTTCTGCTCACACAGGCAAGACTGGGGTGAGGGTCTCTGCTTCAGCAGGGCACCAGGGCCGGTTCTCCAGACCTCTGGGCAGCAAGAGGCTCGCCTGGTGGAGGATGACGTTTCTGAGTCTTGCATCGTAGCCCTGACTGTATGTTCTTGGACTCAGCAGAGCTCGAGGGGGCCTCAAAGGCGGGAGCTCCCTTGCTGGGTCAGCTCTGCCGTGGTAATGTGTCTTTCTGGTAGGTCTGGTCCAGTGCCTGCGCCTCCAGCCCTCCCTACAACTGTGAAAGCACCACCGCTAATTCTCCGTATTAAATTCTTCAAGCTGAAACCACAGGGCATTTCTTTTTGAATCCTAACTTATACCCTAGAATCGATTACAAGCTCAGGCAGAGAGCGCACTCATGTGTCGAGTGAATGACTGAATGGCTATAACAGAGCCCTGTGCGGGGGTCAGTGGGACAGGAGGGATGGGAAATGGCGGAGCGCGAGAAATGTGGCCCAGGTCACTGGGAGGCTGGGCCACAGGCGGGGCAGCCTGGGTGCCACCCCCCAGCACCCCCAGCTCACAGGGGTGCTCGTGCTGTCCTTCCGCCGCTCCGGGATCTCCGCCTTGTTGGGGTTGTGGGCGCTGCTGACCATGGGGCTGGAGGGCGGCAGCCCTCGGCTCCCGCTGCCCGCGGCACCGCAGCTCGCCTTCCGGCCCGGCAGGCGCTCCTCCTTCAGCTCCGCCTCCCCCGTGCTGGTCGGGCTGCGCTTGGGGTGCAGGGGTGCGGGGGACGGGCCACCTGGTAGAGGGAGGGGACAGGTTTGTGCAGAAAAAGCAAAAATCTGCTCTGGGTGATCCTGAGAACCTCAGAATTCCTCGCACAGGCTACTCTGACAATGTCTAAGTGACACGTATTCACGGACTCAGAGGCTCCACATAAAAGACACAACTCTTGAGCAGGTGACTCACTGAATCCTACTCCTTTTTTCTTTTTTTCAGGCCAAAAGTTTGGGAACAGCCTCAACACCCCTTAATATGGGAATAACTGAATAAGTCAAGATATTGCCACCCAATGGAATACTATGCAGCTATAAAAAATGTTCCCATACAGAAAGATCTTTAAGATAGACGGTGAGGTAGAAAGAGCAAGGCTAGGTATGAGGTCTACAGTGGGCTACCATGTGTAAAAATGAGGAGAAAGTAAATACCTATCTATATCTATTTATCTGTACTTGTTTATAATGAATGTTGCCCAAAGACTATCACTTCTATTAAAAGGGAATATATCTTTATGGTATATTAATATATTAATATTGCTATTTATACATCTTTATGCATTTTCATATCTTTCTCCTTCTTTTCATGTCTGTCTCTTTATATATTTATATATGAATAAAACTTCTCCAAAAGAGTTCATATAAAACGGTAACAGTGGCTGTTTCCAAATGGGACTGGGGGCTGGGAGAAACGTGTAGGACAAAGATGTTTTTACTGTCTACGCTTTCTGCACTATCGAGTTTTGAAGGATGTGACTATTAATTTCAAAAACAAAACAAATTTGGTCCCTTAGAACATCTTCAAAATTTATGGTTTTAGAACCCAGGGGTTAAGGGTGTTCTAGAACTTCAGAGAGTCAGTGTGTTAAAATTCAGAAAACTTAATGCTCAAAAGCCCCAGAACCATATAGCAAGCTCTGCAGTGACACACCCAGAGCACCCATCACCCATCTTTCATCCCGTGAACCCTGGAACCCACGAGGTCTCCATGGGGATTATTTTTAAAAGTTAACATGTCCTAATCATAGGCTGTTGGAATCACAAGCTTCTCAGGGTCTTTCTGGGCCAATCTCACTATTGTATAGGCTTGATCATCCAGGATACACTCTGCTCAAGACTAAGCTTCCCTGACTTCCCTCTTCCTGTACTAGTGCCTGTCCCAGAGTAAGGAACTTCACCCCCAGGAGAAGTAGGGATGCAAAAATAATAGAAAGTTGGAAATCACCTTGGCAGTTATTTAACTATTAAACGTAGAGTTACCATATGACCCAGCAATTCCACCCTTAGGTACACACCCAAGAAAAATGAAAACAAAGACCCACACAGAGAATTATTCACAATAGCCAAAGGTGAAAACCCAAATGACCCTCCACTGGTGATGCATAAACAAAATATGGTATATCCATGTGATGGGATATTATTTGGCAATAAAAAAGTGGAGTATTGATACATGCTATGATATGGATGAATCTTGAAAACATGCTTAGTGAAAGAAGGCAGTCACAAAAGGTCACGGATTGTATGAGTCTAAGAAAGGTCCAGAATAGGGAAATCTAGAGAGACAGTAGATTAGCAGTTGTCAGGGGTGGGGGGCTAGGGTGGATGGGAGATTTGAAGTAGATGGCTAAGTGTTGTAGAGTCTCTTTCCAGGGTACTGACCATGTTCTAAAGTGGACTGTGGTGAAGGATGCACAAATCTGTGAACGTACTAATGCCACTTAACTGTATATTTTAAATTGGTGAACTGCATAGTATGTGAATTATTTCTCAATAAAGCTGTTAAAAAATATAGTGAAGATGATTAAGATGAGGGTATAGGTAGAGACCTCTTACAAGTTCCCATGTCTCACTTATGGTGGCAGTGGTCGTGGGTCTATTTTCTCCAGGAAATGAGATATCTGTTAGTTGAAGAATGTAGGATGCAAGCAGGTGTCTCCCCAGCCCCTTCCCACTAGTAAGTTTGGAAGAGAGGCAAGAGGGCACGCTTTCAGCAGCCTTTTTGTACAATGTGTCCTCCTGTGTCCCAGTCAAGTGGATTAATCCCGACTGGACCCTGATATCAAGTGGATCAAAGAGATTTCAGCTACTATTGAGCTGGCCTCTAAAACTGAGTTGTAAGAAGTTAAGAGACTGGGGAAAAGGTAAGGCAGGATATGAAAAAAAGAAAGGAAGAACCAGATGAACAAAGAAGAAGCAAGTCACACAGTGTCTGTTCTAGGGTTGGCCGCTTTTCCAGTTTCTAATCCATTCCTGGGCCTGGCTGCCTCCACATTCCATGCAATGTCCCTGCACCTTTATAAGATGTTTCTGCCTTTGTTGCAGCTGGTTCAAGCCGGTTTCTGCTGCTTGCCAGCCAGAGAACCCTGACATAATGCAGGTCTGTGGCCTTGGGGCCAGGGATGGCATGTGCAAGTGTTGGGGCAGTACTCACAGAAGTCGCTATGCCTGCGCTGGCGGTGGTAGGTGGAGGAGGAACTCCGCTGCCCTTTGCTGTGGCTGGTGCCTTTGCTGGAGCTTGTTCCATTGGTGGTGTCGCTGGGCGCCCGCACCCGTGCCAGGGCCAGCCCCGGGGCACCCCGGTCCCCACCCTCCTGCAGGAAGATGACAGACGAGGAATCTCAGCCCCCTCCCAGAGGTCTCCCTCCACCCTGGGTATCGCGCATCCCAAACGTCCCTGACGCCTTCTGACCTCAGTCTTCCTGCCCAGCAGGAGGTAGGTGGCGGTCACTTCGTTGTACTTCTGGCTGGTCAAGGCCTCTTTGATTTCTTCCCGCGTGTAGCCCATACCCACCATCACCTCTGGGGGAGGGGGATGGAGAGGAGGTTCAGTCTCCCCAGATCCTTCCCTTCCACTCTTTTCTGCATCACACAGTAATGTCTGCACTTTGGCCTGTCCAGTAATCATTCCCCCTTCTGCCAGCAGCACCCCGATTTTCCTTGGAAGAACATTTTTTTTCTGCTCAGATCCTCCAGCTGACTCCTGCCTGCTCCAAACCCCAGGGGCAGGCATATTACTCAGGTCTGACCAATCAGAGTGTTCCATCCCCAAGGCCACACTGATTGGTTCAGGGTGGGCATATGACCCACTTCTGGCCAATAAGAGTGTTCCATTCCCAAGGTCAAACTGACTGCTTCAGGGGTAGCCAATGGGTCCCACCCTACAGCTTCCACTGGAACATTAGGAAAGTGGCTTTTTTCCTGCTGAGGTGTCCAGGCCACTAGGACATGCTGTTGTCAGTTTGCTCCTGCAGGGAGAGCTGCCTGGGAAAGAAGTCACCACTGAGAAGATTCCTAACAACTGTCTCTGAGCACCTGGATCCAGCTGTGCCTGAAAGCTGACATATCATGGCCTTTTCAGTTATGTGAATGAAATAACATCACTATTAGGTTAAACTACACGAAATTGCTCATACGGATCATTTCTGAGCTATGAAAATGGTGATTTCATATGGATCAACCAATTATTTTCTGGTTGAAGCCAGAATGGCTTAGGTTTTCTGTTACCTGCAACTGTGAAGTCCTGATTAATACAGCCAGATCTGATGGTGGCTTCAATTTCATCAGCTGCAGAGTGAGGGTTTACTAGATGGTTCCTAAGGGGCTCTTCCAAGGCTAATGCTTTAGGGCCAAGTGTTCAAGGGCTCTGGGCTGAAGGGATTGGGACTGAAGGGGTGTTGAGTGAGGCATGTGCCAAGGTGGGAGTTTTTCTCAAGCATGCAGATTACTGACGGCTTTGTCCAAACTCTTCTGGAAGTCACCTGTGAGTTCTTGTGTGTTAATAGTCAAAGCTAAGATGACAGCACTTATCACATGTCTATTATGACACAAAAGCACTTGTTTCAGGCCCAATGTAAGTGCTTTATATAAACTCATTAATTTACTATTCATAACAAACCTATAGGGCAGGTTCTATGATTATCTCATTTTATAGACAAGGAAACAGAAGCACAGAGAGGGGAAGCCGCTGGCCCAGGGTCACACAGCTAGAAAGAAGCAGGGCAGGGACCAGAGCCCAGACTGTTCTGCTGTCCCCAGGCGCCCTGCAAACTTCTCTGACGCACTAACCAAAGGGGTAGGTGCGGGGAAGTCCCCACTCCTGGGTCTGCAGCCCACGGCCCTGTTTTCCCCGACCCTCACCAATTCGCTTGGTGTCCCCGAAGTCCTCCTCAGGCTCTGTGTATGGCTTCAACTCCTCACCCTCATAGCCGATGTTGATCCATTTGTCTTTCATGATTTGCTGCAAGAATTGGGAGCAGGACAAGGAAGGGGAAAGAGAGAGATGTCAGAAGACACTGGGACAAAAACATAGCTTCCAAGTGAGGCTTCTGCTCTGCCTTGCCCCCCACCTCCAAGGCCCAACAGCCCAGAGTTGAGGCCATCCTGAGAGCTAGCACCTCCTCTCCCAACCCCCAGCCCCCATCTGGAGCCTGCCGAAGCCACCCTTCCTCCTCCGCATCATCTGGGCCCCCAGCACCCTGTAATCATCCTAGGAGCTCATTAGCTAATTACTGGCATGTCGGGGAGTAGGCGAGGCTGTTGGGGGGGGGCAGTGGTGTCAGGATGCGTCTAGGAGCCTTTTCCTGGGCTGCCCATCTCCCCTCACCTTCCAGCGGCGGATTGGACAGGGGAGAGGAACCGTGTCAGGCAAGAGGGCTTCAGTGGAAGGGGTGTGGGGCTGGGACTGAGCTCACCTCGAGAGTACAGCGTTTAGCTGGGTTCAGCACCAAAAATCTCCGCAGGATGCTCTCACAGTCTGTTGACATGTAGAAAGGGACCCGGTACTTCCCTCTGAGGACTCGCTCCCGCAGCTCCTGGGGGGACGGGGTTACTGGGGGAGGGGTCCACCCCACCTCCCCAACCATCTCACACACACACACACACACAGACACTTCTGTGAGCCAGATAAGAGGGGAGGTGGGCCAGTGAGTTGGGCTCTGGGGCCTTAGTTTTCATGTCTGTAAACAGGGACCATAGTGCTCACTTTCCAGGCCAGGGTAGGAGTGAGTTTAGAGAAGTGAATGCCTAGTATGAGTCAGGCCCAGAGCAAGTGCTTTTTAAATACTAGGTTTAGGGAACTTCTCCCGTTAAGAAGCTGCTTTCCAATGCAGGAGATGCAGGTTTAATCCCTGGTGTGGAAAACTAAGATCCCACATGTCACAGGGCAACTAAGCCCACTTGTCGCAACTAGAAAGCCTGTCCGCTGCAACAACTGAGCCCGCACTGTCTAGAGTCCGCTCTGCAATAAGTGAAGCCCGTGTGCCACAACGAAGACCCGGCGCAGTCAAAAATAAAAACAAAAGGAAAGACTAGGTTCACAAAAGAGGACAAGAGAGGGGCATCCTGCCCGCGCCCCCCACCTGTCTTTCCAAAAAGCTGAGGCCCTGGCAGTCTCCAAGAATGAACACTGATTTACATGCTGACTCCTTTTTTTTAAGAGCTTTTTAGAAGGGCCCTGCCAAGGCTACAAAAGAAAAAAATAAATTCCATGCTCCATGGCATGGCAGACCAGGGAAAGCCCCTACCATCCTGAACAAAGAACTGGGAGAGCGAGAAAATGGAGCGGGAGGTGAAGGGAGGAAGGGGTGTCTCTGGGTAGAGCCCTGTGCCAGGGCCTGGGCTGGGGGTTCCCTCTAGGTACCTTCTCCTAACAGGGCGGGATGAGGCCTGGGCCTGGGGAGCCTCCGACACTGCACATTATCACAGCCCGGAGGGGTGTGAATATTTCACAGCGATAAGTATTGCTTTCAGAGCCCTCATCATGAGCCAGCTGTGTTCTAAGCGCTTCACACGTATGACATCTATGCTCACAAGAATGCTGTGGAGCAGGGTCATGATGTCCATTTTCCAGATGAGGAAACTGAGGCCCAGAGAGGTTAAGTCACTTGCTCTGGGTTTGTGCAGCCAGAAAGTGGAAGGGCAAGGGTTCAAAGCCAGGCAGTTGGGCCCTGGAACCTGTGCTGTGTAACCACTGCTCCACACTGCCTGTCGTGTGATGCTGCGAAGTAATCAAAGGGACATTGACCCCTCCACCAGGGCAGCTCCCAGGGGTGACACTCTGGCCTGATGCCAAGTGAAGGTGGCACACCTGGTGCCAGGTGAAGGGCCTTCCCTGGTGAAGGGCCTCACACACCCAGTCTGGCTGTAAGTGTCCCCCCAAGGAGAGGTTCAGAAAGAGACTTGTTCAAGATCACTCAGCAAGGAAATGACAGAGCAGAGATGGCTCCCAGCCACACACCCAGCAAGGCCTGGGATGCCTGGTGGGGAAAGCAGGCCAGCAGGAAGCGACAAGAGCCTGGGGTGGGTGAGATGCCGGCCTGGGCCTTCGGGAAGATCTCCAGATTTCACGCTTGGGGCTCAGAAAGATTGCTATCTGAGCTCATCAAGTCCTCACATCGCTGCTATGAGGCTGGTACTTTAGGGTTCTCACTGAACAGAGGGGGAGACTGAGGCTCGAAGGGGCTGGCTGACTGGCTGACGCCACGGTGGCAAGGGGCCCCTCCAACTCATCACTCAGGGCTCTGCTGTCCTGCCCTCGGCAATGACCTCCCCGTCCCCTGACTGCTCCTCACGGCCACTTTGAGCAGGCCTGAGCATTCCTGCCGGAATTTTGGAATTCCCACCCGAAATGCACCACCTGGATCCAATCAGGAGGAAACACTGGGCAACCCAGACCGCGGGAGGCTCTTTCTGCAAGATGACTGGCCTGAACTCATCGCTGCCGGCCGCGGAAGACAAAGAACCGCCAAGGAGCTGTTTCCGGATGAAAGGAAACTAAAGAGACAGGACAGCCGAGCGCAACGAGGGCGCCCGAGGGGACGCTGGGGCAGGGGAAGAAAAGAGCTGCCACGGATACCCTTGGGATGGCTGATGAAACCCGAGGGCGGGCCGTGGGTCAGAGCTGGGGACTGCATCCGCGCTGGATTTCCTGAGCGTGATCGTGGACGGAAAATGCCCCATCTCAGGGGATCCCGGCTGTACGCAACCTTCAGGCGGGGAAGGGATGTGGTGTCTACAACTGACTCCCATGCGTTCCATCAGGAACTGCGACGGCAGTGACAGCTCGGGCGTATGCAGACACATACACGCAGCACACGTGGCCGCGGGCTGGCAATCAGAGCATCTCCCGCAAAGGACCACTGTCCTCTGTTCTAGTCTGACAACGTCTCTGTTGATCAGCATGTTTCAGAATAAAAAATTCAAAGGGAGGAAAAAAAAGAAACAACCCAACACTACAACTCACCCCACACTTCCCACCCCCTTCTATAGAACTGGCCAGCATCTAATGTGCTATATATTTTGCTTATTATTTTATTTTCTGCCTGGCTCTGTTGCAAGAATGTCAGCATGAGAGAAGGAATTTTTTGTGTGTGTGTGCACCATTCAGTGGTTTTTTAGTATATTCATTGAGCTATTGCAGTCATCACTCAAATCCGTTTTAGAACATTTTCATTACCCCAGGAGAAACCCTGTCATCCAACTCCCCGCGCCTCCCTCGTCTTAGGCAACCACTGATCTGCTCTCGGTCTCTGTGATTTGCCTGTTCTGGACACTTCATAGGCACGGAATCTACCACGGGGGGCCTCTAGTGACTGGCTTCTCCCACTCAGCCTGTTTTCAGGGATCGCCCGGGGAGCAGCACGTCTCCTCTGTTCACCCCACGTCTGCAAAACTTAAAATAGAGCCCGACTCGTGGATGGTAAACAATAACTATATAAGGAGTGGATGGGTGAGTGAGCAGGATTTGAATCCAAGCTTGCCAGCTGCAAGCCCACTCCTGACCCCCCTCTTGCCTTGAGAACTCGGCCCCGCCCCTCTGGGCCTCTGCAGGGGAGGGATCTGGGGGATGTGGGCTGTGAAGGCCGGAGACACCCTCCCCAGGGGAGTCAGAGCCCCCGTGCCAGCCCCGCCCAGCACCTTGAGGTTGTGCCCGTCGAAGGGCAGGGAGCCGCTGACGAGCGTGTACAGGATGACGCCGAGGCTCCAGATGTCCACCTCCGGCCCGTCGTACTTCTTGCCCTGGAACAGCTCTGGGGCGGCGTACGGGGGGCTCCCGCAGAATGTGTCCAGCTTCGAGCCCAGCGTGAACTCGTTGCTGAAGCCAAAGTCGGCAATCTTGATGTTGGCCTCGGCGTCCAGCAGGAGGTTCTCGGCCTGCCAGGCAAGGAAAGGGCAGAGGGCGGATGTGCGCGGCGCCAGAGCCAGCCAAGCTGGAGCGGCGGCAGCCTCGTCCCTTCTTCCCGTGTGACCTCGGGCAGTGACTTTACTTCTCTGGGCTTAGTTTCCTCATCCATATGATAGCGATAATCAGGATCCCCACCTCACAGGGATGTGTGAGAATTATGTGAGTCAATCCGTGCAAAAGGCCTCAGACAATATCTCACGCCCGGTGAGTGCTACGTAACGTGCTTTCCTGGTGGGTCAGCTGTAAAGAACCCGCCTGCCAATGCAGGAGACATGGATTCCATCCCTGGTCCAGGAAAATCCCCTGGAGAAGGAAATGGCACCTTGCTACAGCATTCTTGGCTGGGAAATCCCCTGGACAGAAGGAGTCTGGCGGGTTACAGTCCATGGGGTCGCAAAGAGTTGGACCCGGCTGAGCGACTAAATAACAATAAGCACCATATGATTAATGTTAGCTCTTATTCTCCCACGTGGCCTGCAGGGCTGAAGGTCCTCAGACAATCCCCTGCCTATCTCTGAGTCTCAGTTTACCCAGCAGAAAAAAAATGAGGATGGACTGCTCAACACTTATAAAAATGAAAATCATTTCATATAAAACTTATTATGCACCCACTATGCACTGGGCTTTCAGACTATCCTTTATAAAAGTAGCTACATAACGCGGGCTAAAGTACAGATTCTGGAAGCACCCTAGCTTTGAATCCCAGCTCTACCACTCACTCGCTGTGTGACTTCGGGTGGATTACCAGCCCTCTCTGTGCCTCGGTTTCTGATGTGTAAACTGAAGGTCATTATTGCACCGGCCTCACAGGCGGTTTTGGGGTTCACTGAAACGTGCTCATCACAGCACATGGGGCAGAGTCAGCACCCAATAAATACTTTACATGCTATGTATAGGCTTTTGTCTATTTTTGGTGGCAGGTGTTTGTGTATTTGCCATTTCATAGGCGAGGAAACGAGGCTCAGGGAGGCTACCTCATGCCTCCCTGGGAGCATGAACGTAGCAGAGTTGGAACCCAGAAGAGGCCTGCCACCTCCATAGCCCGAGCGTGGAAGGAGCCGCCAGCATCCCTCTTCCTCTCGTGTGTTGACTACACTTAACGCACAAAAAAACCTACCCTTCAGAACGCTGCCAGCGCCCGCCCCCTGCCAACCTCCGCCCTTCCCCAACTCAGCGTGCGGGGCTTCCTCCTGGTCGCCCTCCCTCCTGGTGGTACATTTCGGTACCACCCTTCCGCACCTCTGATCCGACAAAGGGACAGAACCTGTACAGACACACACCAAACCTCAATCTAGAGGCACCTCCATCTTGCTCAGGGGTGACACACCCCGTGGTGGCGTCTGAGGCTTCAGGGTTCTGCCCACCCTCACGTCTGGGTGCAACACCAGTCCCCTGGGTGCACTAACCGGATCCCCAAGTCCCCTTTTAGCCGCTTCCAGGACCCTCCACCAGGGGGCGCACCTCCCCCGGCCTGTTGGCAATGGCTCACTCACACCCCTGCAGGGCAAACACGCGCCTCTGAGGAGCTTCCTCAGTGGGCTGTGTGGGGATTTCAGCAGCACTGAGGCAGTGTTTCGAACTTCTACAGCAGTTTGACAGAATTTTCTGTTTTCTTTTTTACTCTAATAATAGTCATCTTAAAATCAGGCCTGCATTTTATTTTTTCTTCTATTTTTTTGGTCTCACTGGGTGGCATACAGAGATCTTAGTTCCCTGACCAAGGATTGAACCTGTGCCCCCTGCGGTGGACGCGTGGAGTTCTAACCACTGGACCACTAGGGACGTTCCTTGGGCTTGTACTTTATACATCTCTTTTTCCTTTAGCTTTTATTACACTTTACCCAAGCCCCTGTCCACAACGGCTTGGGAGCTGAAACCCACTCAAAGCAACCCGGTATTCTGCACTGGAAACCCTGAGAAGCAGTTCCTTAAGCACTTAGCCCAGGGCCTGGGACACAGTGGGTGCTCAAGAAATCACCATCAGGACAACGGACGACCTGATTCGGACTGGAGACACGTTTCCTGAGAAAAGAAGTTCTCTCGGGTGGGAGGTGTGCGGCAGGGGCCCTGGGACACAGAGCCCGGCCGGTGGTGGGGCGGAGCAAGGCAGGCCCTGCAGAGTCTCCCGTCCCCACCAGGCACTCGCCCTCGAGTTCAAAGATGCCTGTGACTCTGATGCCCTGGCGGCTGTGGGACTCTGGGGCTCTAGGATCTCAATTCTCGAAGCTTCCTGAAAGTCCTAAAGTCTCTGGAGACTCTGAGAGTGATGTTTCGTACTGTGTGCGTTCCAGCGACCTTGCCCGGGGCGCGTGTACCTGCCCAAGGCCGTTCGGGGACACTTTGTGTCTTTCCCCTTTGTTCACTCCTCCTGCCCCCGCCCCACCTGCTCCCCGCTTTGGCTGGCCTTGCTTTTGCCACAGAAGTCTGGGGACAAGTCAAGGGGTCTGGACGCAGAGGGAGAGCACGAGGAGGGAAGGAAGGGAGGCGCGGTGGAGGGCGCGGGGCGCCCAGGGGCTGCAGCGGGCGCGCGGGCACGAGGAGGGAAGGAAGGGAGGCGCGGCGGAGGGCGCGGGGCGCCCGGGGGCTGCAGCGGGCGCGCGGGCTGGGCCGGGGGCTCACCTTCAGGTCCCTGTGGACGATGTTTTTCTGGTGGCAGTAGTGCACGGCCGACACGATCTGCAGGGGAGGGGAGGAGGGCGGGGCTGGTTACTTGTGGCCCCCAGACCTCTCAGCCTCCCTGAGACGCCAGGAACCTACCCACGACTGAGCTCTGGACTCCAGGCCTCCCCAAGCACAGGCCGTGACGCTGGGTCCCCACTGAGCCCCAACTCTGCCCACTCCCCACCCAGTCACAGCAGGAAATGAAGAGGGCGCTGCCCCGACACACGCCTCCACCCAGAGGAGGAGCCGCCCTCCTGGCAGGGGCATCAGCACCAAGGCAACAGGACCGGCCCCTCCTGACTTTCACGCCGAGAAACACACGAGAGCATCATACACCCAAACACAGGCAGCAGCCCCAACACTCCAGGGCTTACGCCCTGCGCACCCAGCAGAGCTGCGTCCAACAGCTGGACAGTCCCGATCAACATTCTCGCTCAGGTCTCTTCACCCACCAAACCCTCTGCCATACCCGGGCATCGTCACTGCCACGCACCTGGACATCCACACACCTCTTTATCCACCTGCACATCCTGGCGCCATATACCCTCTGGTCCATCAGCCTATATGCCCACCCCGGGGCTCCCTCACACCTGCTTATATACCTGACTGAGCATCCTCACTGCCACACAGCTGAAACCACACGCCCGGGCACCCATATATATTGTGCCCTCTTACCCACAAACTTAAACCCACACTTGGGGTTCCCTCACCCACACACCCCAGCTACCATTTCCACTTTTACCCAAAGAGCTACACACCTATAGACCTGGACACCCACACTCCTTTACTCACACACCGCAGCACCCTGGTACCTGCGTGCCCTCTTAGGCACACCCCTATATACTGGGCACACCTTCACACTCACACACAGGACACTGGCCTACCTGGGCACCTTCAGGCTTGGTCCTCTCACCCACCCAGCTAGGCAGCTGCACCCCTCCATGTGAATAGCCTCACACCTGGGCCTCTGCATGCCCATGGCCACCCAACTGTCCACCTTCACCCCCACCCCGACTTAAGCCACGCCCCCAGGTCCTTCAACAGCCCAGACTCACAATCAGACCCTCATCCCTGGAGACTGGGCGCCCCTCCCAGCCCCTCCCGCAGCCATGACCCTGACCTGTCGGAACTTGGCTCGAGCCTCCTTCTCCTTCATGCGGCCGTGCGACACGAGGTAGTCAAACACTTCTCCTGCAGGGCAGAGGCCGAGTGGGTCAGGCGGGGCATGGGGTGGGGGGCAGCACAGAGAGCAGGGCGGGGAGGGGAGGGGCCTCACCAGCACTTGCATATTCCATCACCAGGTACAGCGTCTTCTCCGTCTCAATCACCTCGAAGAGCTTCACTGCAATGGCCAGGGGGTGGCGGTAGAGGGGTTAGGCGAGAAGAGACTCCTCACCCTCCACCTGCACTCGGTAACTGCGCATGTCCTGACCACGACCCCCCTTACTCAAGAACAGTCAATGGCTCCCTACTGATGGCAAGATTTTTCCAAACTCCCTGACCCCACTTGACCACCGTCTCCACTTCCTCACAAGAATGTCAGCTCTGTGAGGCTGGGGATATGTGCCTGTTTTCTTCACTGCTGGGCCCCCGAGTCTGGCACATGGGCAGCCACTCGGGGAACACTTACTGAGTACATGAACAGACGGATAAATACATGCTGTGGCCACATTCAGGCCAGGCCATATCCTGCTTCTCTGGTACAGACCTCACTCGCTCGGCTCTGACTAATGATAATGACAATGACAATGGATGCTGCTGATGACAATAATCAGAGCGGCTCCCACAGCTTAGCTCCGAACTAAGTGTTCTGAATGCACGATCTTATCCAGTCCTCACAATGACCTTGAAGTAATAAGCCCTCTTATCACCCCCACTCCAGAGGAGGACACTGAGGCTCAGAGAGGTTGAGTGACTGCCCCAAGGTCACATAGCCAGGAAGCAGGGATACTACTATGAGAAAACAGGTCTTTCGAACTACTGGAACAGCCAGTTCTCTCTTCCCCTGGTTCTCTTTTCCCAAGTGCCCTGGTTGGTATCCACTGAGCCCACTCCCTTCCCCTCCTCACCGATGTTGGGGTGGTTTAGGCCCTTCATGATACGGACTTCTCGGAACAGCTGAAAGAAAGGAAAAAAGAGAAAGATGAGGGTGGGGGGTTTCAAGGACCCTCTCCCTCACCTTTCCCCCGCCTTGCTCCCTCCCCCTGGGGCTCACCTTTTGCAGGCTGCTGGGGTTCAGCTGGGTTTTGTCGATGATCTTGATGGCGACCTGGAGATGGAAGAAAGGGGGAAAGGTCAAGGTACCACAGGCCTTCAAGCTGGGAAAGGGTCCCTCATCCAGACACCCTGGTATGTCCTTCCTTTGTCCCCTTTCAGAAACAGTGCTCTACCCGGGCCATTCTTAGTGGCTAGGGGCTGGAACCACAGGACCTTTGCACACGCTGTTCTCACCATGCCCAGTGCTACCCTTCCTCCTGCAGGGAAATATCCCCTATTCCATCATGGGATCTGGCTGGGACTGTTCCAGGGGCCTGTCCAGAGTGAGGGTGGCCGAGCCCCTGAGGGGGCCCCTTTGTGAGGGCATCTCAGACCATTCACACTGTGGAACAAGAAATAATAACCAGAGCTCACATTTACCAAGTAGTCACATGAGTCAGGCCCTGGTCTATGTGCTTTACAAATGAGAACTCTTCTTTCTGGCCACCTGGCATGTGGGATCTTAGTCCCTCAAGCAGGGATTCAACCTGCACCCTTTGCATTGGAAGCACAGAGTCTACCACTCGACCACCAGGAAAGTCCCTAAATGAGAACTCTTTGAATCCTCCCAATAACCCCATGAGATTATCCTCATTTTCACAAATGAGGAAAATGAGGCACAGAGCTGTTCCATAATGTGGCCAAGGTTATATGGCTGGAAGTTTGTGGGCTGGGGTTTGAACTTATGCAGCTTGACAGAATCAACCTTTTACACACTTAAAATCTATAGCTAGTTTTGAAAGAGTTTTGGGATAGTCATCATTGGGGAAAAATCAAAATGTTATTGAAGCCTCTTTATACTTATCTTTCAGTTAAGCTAAGTTTTTATTTTGAATTACACATTAGGGTACAGCACTTCAAAAGTCTTAATTCAGCTTAGGTCTTTGATTGTCTCAAAGAGTTTTGGGGTTACCCTCAGTCACCCCAGATCCACTGGATAACAGAACTCTTCCCCTGGGAGGCTCTGTTCCCTAAGAAACCCCTGGAGTCACGTTCAAAACCCACGTGAGGGGAATAATGCACTTTTTGTGGGGAAGAGGGTCCCTAAGCTTCCTTTATATTTTCACAAATGGGTTTTTAATCTCGACAAGCACTTTTTATGCCAGTATTGAGATGATCATATGGTTTCTGTCCTTGAATCTGTTCATGTGGCAAAGTACATGAATAAATTGTCAATTTGAAAAGAACTGTGCATTCCTCAAATAAACCCAGCTTTGTCACCACGCAGCTTTCTTTCATTGACATGTCAGAGTCTATTTGCTAATATTTTGTCAAAGATTTCTTTATCTATATTCACACGTAAGACTGGTCTACAATTTTATGTCTTACCTAGTTTCACTGTCACTGTTGAACAAGCACATAAAATCTGGCAGCGGAACCTCTTTCTCTAGTCTCTGGAAGTACTGGCATAAAACTGGAATGTCTGGTACAATTTGCCCATAAAACCACTGGGGCCTGGTATCTTTTGTGTGTATGGCATAGACCACGTGAGAGCAGGAGGAACTGCTCCTGTCGCTTCTCTAAAATTGAAAGAGGTGTAGAGGGGTCATCAACACACCCACTCTCTTTTATCCCCTACAGTGGCAACCCACTCCAGTACTTTTGCCTGGCAAATCCCATGGATGGAGGAGCCTGGTAGGCTGCAGTCCATGGGGTCGCTAGGAGTCAGACACGACTGAGCGACTTCACTTTCACTTTTCACTTTCATGCATTGGAGAAGGAAATGGCAACCCACTCCAGTGTTCTTGCCTGGAGAATCCCAGGGACGGGGGAGCCTGGTGGGCTGCTGTCTATGGGGTAACACAGAGTCAGACACAACTGAAGCGACTTAGCAGCGGCAGCAGCAAGTGTGACTTACAGACTCCTCTCCATTTCTGCAACATTGTTGCCACACTCAGTGTATTTATGCCCACCTTAGAAGGCCAGGTGGGGAGGGTGCCTAAACATGAAAAAACCTCTCGCATCCTCAATCAAGATCACTGGAAGACTCCATTGAACCAAAGTCCACCATTAAAACAGGGAGGTGGCCTAGGTGTAGGGGCTTCCCAGGTGACACTAGGGGTAGAGAACCCGCCTGCCAATGTGGGAGATATAAGAGACCTGGGTTCGATCTCTGGGTGGGGAAGATCCCCTGGAGGAGGACATGGCAACCCACTCCAGTGTTCTCGCCTGTAGAATCCCATGGACAGAGGAGCCTGGTGGGCTACAGTCCACGGGGTTGCAAAGAGTCGGACACAACTGCAGCGAATGAGCACACACGCTCGGCCTAGGTTTAGGCACAAAAGCCACGTGACTTCGAAGAGACCCTGCACATGGCTTGCCTGTGATCTGACTGAGACGGTCCCACAATTCCAGGGACGTCTGACACTAGCTCTCTTCTCCTACTTGGGTTTTTCTGGAACAAAAATCGGAGGTGTTCTGAGAGTCAGAGGTTTACCTGCGGTCACAAAGCCAAGTGCGGGCCAAGCCTGACCTCCTCCCACCAAGAACCAGGGCTGCAGGATTCTGCCCCCAGCATCCCCCTCCCCTCACTCACCTCCCGGCCAGTAAGGATGTGGCGGGCCAGCTTGACTTTGGCAAAGTTGCCTTTCCCGATGGTCCTCAGCAGGCGGTAGTTGCCTACGTGGGGCTGTTCCTCGGGACAGGAGGCTATGGAGTTCCGGCAGCGGGCGCCCAGGGAGCGGCTGGACCAGGAGGGGCCCTTGTCCGAGGAGCGGCCGCTGCCCAGGGTGCCATGCTGAGTGGGGGAGACGGAGTGTGAGTGGTGGGCAGCGCCTGTCCAACCTGCCAGAGCGCTCGGGAGGCTAACTCCAGCCATGGCCACCGCCTCCTCAAGGCCCTTTGCAAACCCATGCAGGACAGAGGCCTTTGGTTCCCCTACCCTTCTCTCCAAAAAGACGTCTCCAAGAACAAAGATGCTGGGGCCCCCCCGACTCTTAGGCACCAGGGACCCCAGACATCAGCTGTCTTCTTTCCCCTTTCCTGAGATCAGGCTACCCCTGCCTCAACGTCCTTTCCTAGTTACTGGGACCTCCATCAGCTCCAAGATACTTGACTCTAACGCTGCAGTCATCAACCCCCATGTCTGAACTCAGCCCTCTACCCCAACTCTCACTGCTCCCAACTTTCCATGTTCTCTATCTCTGTCCCCACCCAGCCCCTCAATTCCATGGCAAACCCGTGTATCAACATTTCACTCCCAGTTTCCTGCTCCTAATGTTTTCTTCTGATCCTTACTGCCCCCAGTTCTACTCCAAACACTGTAACCAACCGTCTTTCATTCCACCCTGATACTGTAGGACACACTGTTAACTTGCCTCCGGTAGGAAACTTTGTTGCCTCCTCGATCAGTCCCCGACACCCACCACTGTCCTGTGAAACACCGCAGCTCCATCACCATCGGCACCATCGGCGTCCGGACCCGCGGTCTCCCACGCCACACCACAATCTGTCCCTGACGTTCTGTTCCTGCTGTCCTGTCCCTCCTGGGCCTCTCCCCCCGCAGGTCACCTGCCTGCTCCTGGCCGCCCTGCCCTCATTGTGAGCCCCAGGGACTGTGCCTCCCTTTCAGAGCTGGGGCCCAGGGTGAGGGAGACAGAGGCCCCAGCCAAGACGGCTCAGCTCAGACCCTATGCTGTCCCTGAGCCCTTCCCAGGGCTGGGGGATGGGACTCAGGAGGATAGGGAACTGAGGAAGAGAGAAGGCTAAATATGCAACAAAGAGGAGGGCCCAGGGCAACTCCTTGCAGGGACTCTGCCAGGCCACTTTGTTAAGTGATGAGGACCAACATCTAATGAGCACTGGTCATTAAGGCACCATCATCCCCATTTTACAGGTAGGGAAACTGAGGCTCAGGGCTTCCCGGGTGGCTCAGATGGTAAAGAATCTGCCTGCAATGCAGAAGACCTGAGTTCAATCCCCTGGTTGGAAAGATCCCTTGGAGAAGGGAATGGCTACCCATTCCAGTATTCTTGTCTGGAGATTTCTGGGACAGAAGAGTCTGAAGGGCTACTTAGAGTCCATGGGGTCACAAAGAGTCGGACATGACTGAGTGACTAACACTTTCACTTTCAACTGAGATTCACAGCTGGGACCTGAACCCAGACCGTGTACCCCAGAGTTATGTCTTCCCCTTCACCACACCATGCTGCCTCATGCTCCTGTCGTTTTTATTAAGTAGCCTTTACCTATGGGCCAAATCCTGGGCTTTAATGCACCTCATCTGCATTTAATCCCCACAGCAGCCCATTGAGGGTGGCACCAGCACCCCCGTATTCCAGAGGAGAAACTGAGGCTTGTGGTGAGATGCTGCCTTGTCAAGGTCACACGGTTCATTCATAAGAAACGGGAAGGCAACGTTCCCCATGAGGGGCAGAAAGACAGCCGCAGCGCTGGAGCCCTTAGCCGCATGCCTGTGGCCCACTGTGCCATCACCCTGGCCTCCAAGGGGGGCCCGATTACGATCCGCACTCCCTACACGGGGACCCCAGGGCTGAGGCATGGTCGGCACCTTGCCCAAGGTCACAGGGCAGAAGGAGCAGAGTGCCTAGGATTTGAACCCGGCTCCGCACACTCCTGAGCCCCCAGCTCTTTCCCACATCCCCCGCTGGGCCTCCTCCCAGGGGAAGGTGGGAAGGGAGTTGGAGATCCTGGCAGATAACGGCTCTGATTCTCACCCAGATATGGGATTGGAGAAGAATCTCCATTAGGTGGCACCAGGGGAGCCAACTGGGGCTGGGCTGGCATTCTGAAGGCAGCGTGGCTGAGGGACCCCTGCAAGGGGCCGCTGGGGCAGTGGGTGATAAAGCCCCCCAGGGGATGGGCGCGGGAGCGAAAATTGGCCAGCACCACCAGCTGGCCCGGCTCCCTCCTGACCGGCTGGCGCCCCAACACTGAGCCTGTTGCTAGGGAACCTCCAGAGGCTGGGTGGTAGGGGGCCTGGAACTTGGGCATGACCCCACATGCCTGTCGTCATGGTAGGTGGCATCATGTCCAGGTGGCAAAGGAGGCAGGTATGACCTCAGATTCCAGAAGGAGAGAGGTGACCCTCTGCCAGGACTGACAAGCAGGTCTTACAGACTAGAGTTGGGAGGAGAGGGGAGAATTAACCATCCCCGAATTTCCCCACACATCTGAACAAGAGGAGGTGGAAGTGCTTGTATGAGCCCTGTTTGCTGGATGAGGAAACTGAGGTTCAGAGAGGTGAGGTCACTTGCCTGAGGTCACACAGCTAGGGAGGGACAGAAACTCGATGTGAACTTATGCTTCTCCGGATAACCAAAGTCATTAACAACAACAATAATAGCAGCTACAATAGGTCTGGCCCTATGCATCTTACTCACATAATCTCATTGGCTCCTTTTACAACATCCCTAACAGGGAGGTGCTACCATTGATCCCATTTAGAGGTGAAGAAACTGAGGCTCCAAGCAGGGAATGGGCCTGCAAGCCCGCACAGCAACCAATGACAGCCCTGAACTGAGGAGGCACTGCCGTCTGACTCACACCCACGGTCACGGCAGCTGCGAACACGTGTGGAGCACGTCCTGTGTGTCAGGCTTTGCCCCTATTATCTCGACTAATCCTCTGAGGAATTCAAGTGATCGCCCCCATTTTGCAGGGCAGGAAACTGAGGCTCAGAAGGCGAGAACCAGCTATTTGAGGTCACAGGGCAAAGTGACTGCAGAGCCAGGCCTGTGGGCTCCCTGTCATAGCCTGGGGTGACTGGGGGAAGCTCCCCATCATCCCCTCCTCTCATCCACAGCTTTCCGGCCCTCCAGAATGCTCCCAGCTCTTGTAGGCACCCCCTCACAGGAAGCCAGTTCCACCTTTCCTGGGCCGAGGGCCCTTTCTAGCTTGTTCAAGGTCTCTCCACTTCCAAGGCCTGGTCCCCATCTTCCAAGCAGCCCTGTCTCTGGATCCTCAGCACTTCCCATCCCCACAGATCCCCCCGGACCCTCTCTGGTCTCTTCCTCTCCCAGGAAGACTTGGCCTCCAACTTCCAGGCCCCCTCAGCTCAGTCTCGGGTTTCTAGGCCCTGAATCAGTCTGACTCCAGGCCTCATCCTTCCTGTATCAACTCCTCTGCTTCAGGCAAGCCCCCTCCTCAAGCCCCCAACCCTGTGACCCCCCTCCTGACAGGATACTACCTCACCCCTTAGAGCTCCAGGCCCCGATCCCTTCCGCTGCCCCCAGGGCCTCCCTCTTCCTTGCCAGGGGGTCTGGCCTCCCAGAGAAGCCCCCTCCTCAGTGTCAGAGCCCTTCCCCAGCTCACAAGGCCTGGCCCCAGATCTTTCTTCCAGAACACTCCTGGGCTTGAAGCTTCTGGTCTTGCCCTGCTCTAAGCCCTCTTCTCTTGGGGTCTGTCCGCTGGAAGCTTTCTCCCCACGTTCCTAGGCCCCTGACCTCCCACCAGGCTCAGCCTTTGTTCCTTGGATCCACTGCTTGACCGGGAAGCCCCTTCCCCAGGATTTCAGGCCCCGGGACCTCTCTCTGGTTCCAGGGACTGCTCCTGGAAACCCTCTTCTTTAACTCCTAGGAGCTTCCTCAAGACCCAGGCCCCGGGCTCAGGTATCCTTGGCTGCTGACTTCCACTGTCCCATGGCTTGGACGCTTCCCACTATTCCCAGGTCCCCCTGCCCCTACACCATAGCCCGGAACAACCCCAGGGAGATCCCCCTATTCCTCATTTCCCTGATTTCTGATTACTCTCAGCGCTTCTGAAGACTCTCCCACCAAACAATGCCAGACTTTTCCCCAGCTGGGTTCTTCATCCCCTTTCCCCCCAGGGCATTCTGCCAGCTCCCTGCCAATCCCCAGCCACCCTCACCCTCGATGCCCACCAGAGAATTTTGTTTCTGTCCCTTCGTCTCGCAGGACCCTGCCTCAGAAAACTCTTTTCCTCATCACCATCCCCACTGCCGCCACCGGCCACCATGCTCCGGGCCAGACTCTGATTTGGAGTCTCCAATGAGAACCGCCGCTCCCCCAGTCACCCCAGGCTGTGACAGGGAGCCCACAGGCCTGGCTCTGCAGTCACTTTGCCCTGTGACCTCAAATAGCTGGTTCTCGCCTTCTGAGCCTCAGTTTCCTGCCCTGCAAAATGGGGGCGATCACTTGAATTCCTCAGAGGATTAGTCGAGATAATAGGGGCAAAGCCTGACACACAGGACGTGCTCCACACGTGTTCGCAGCTGCCGTGACCGTGGGTGTGAGTCAGACGGCAGTGCCTCCTCAGTTCAGGGCTGTCATTGGTTGCTGTGCGGGCTTGCAGGCCCATTCCCTGCTTGGAGCCTCAGTTTCTTCACCTCTAAATGGGATCAATGGTAGCACCTCCCTGTTAGGGATGTTGTAAAAGGAGCCAATGAGATTATGTGAGTAAGATGCATAGGGCCAGACCTATTGTAGCTGCTATTATTGTTGTTGTTAATGACTTTGGTTATCCGGAGAAGCATAAGTTCACATCGAGTTTCTGCCCCTCCCTAGCTGTGTGACCTCAGGCAAGTGACCTCACCTCTCTGAACCTCAGTTTCCTCATCCAGCAAACAGGGCTCATACAAGCACTTCCTCCTCCTCTTGTTCAGATGTGTGGGGAAATTCGGGGATGGTTAATTCTCCCCTCTCCTCCCAACTCTAGTCTGTAAGACCTGCTTGTCAGTCCTGGCAGAGGGTCACCTCTCTCCTTCTGGAATCTGAGGTCATACCTGCCTCCTTTGCCACCTGGACATGATGCCACCTACCATGACGACAGCCATGTGGGGTCATGCCCAAGTTCCAGGCCCCCTACCACCCAGCCTCTGGAGGTTCCCTAGCAACAGGCTCAGTGTTGGGGCGCCAGCCGGTCAGGAGGGAGCCGGGCCAGCTGGTGGTGCTGGCCAATTTTCGCTCCCGCGCCCATCCCCTGGGGGGCTTTATCACCCACTGCCCCAGCGGCCCCTTGCAGGGGTCCCTCAGCCACGCTGCCTTGAGAATGCCAGCCCAGCCCCAGTTGGCTCCCCTGGTGCCACCTAATGGGGATTCTTCTCCAATCCCATATCTGGGTGAGAATCAGAGCCATTATCTGCCAGGATCTCCAACTCCCTTCCCACCTTCCCCTGGGAGGAGGCCCAGCGGGGGATGTGGGAAAGAGCTGGGGGCTCAGGAGTGTGCGGAGCCGGGTTCAAATCCTAGGCACTCTGCTCCTTCTGCCCTGTGACCTTGGGCAAGGTGCCGACCGTGCCTCAGCCCTGGGGCTGTCTCTTATACACATCTGAGGGGGCGCGGAGCCGGCCCGGGCGGCGGCGGAGGGAGGCGGCGGAGGGGCCGGGGAGGAAGGGACGTCAGGGGGCGGGGCGCGCGGGGCGGGGCCGCCGAGACCCCGCCCCCCGCCGCCGGCACTTAAAGGCGCAGGCCGGGGCTGGCCCGGCGCTCTCCGGGCGGAGGCAGGTCTGGGCGCGTCGGCTCGGAGCAGGTTCTCACCGGAGAGCAGAGACTCACCGGAAGAGAAGGAGTGAGAAGCGCCAAGGCACGGCGCCAGAGACGCAGAGAAAGATACTGAGAGGCGCAGAGACGGGGAGGCTCAGGAAGAGAGAGACAGACACAAAGGGAGAGTCGGGGGTAGCGAGAAACACAGAGACACAAAGAGATGAACAGGCAGCCAGACAACGGAGCGGCCAAAAGACAGAAAGGCAGAACGAGGGAGAAACGCTAGGAGAGACACAGACAGGCAGGGTGAGAGACGCAGAGACAGAGAGCGACAGAGACTGATGGATCCACGCAGAGACAGAAGGCGGGACGGAGGTGCACAGACCTGAGAAGAGAATGGAGACAAAGAGACAGGACTGACAGAGAAGCCCTCAAAGGCAACAGCCAGGCCGGCGGCGCTTCCCTGTTCTCCCTCCCAGCCCCGCCTCCTCCCCAGTCCAGGAAGCTCTGGGGACCGCGGGCTAAGGATGCTTGGGGGGACGGTGTCTGGGCGGAGCCACTGAGGAAGGGTGACCAAACTCTCTAGCAATGCTGCCTCCCGCCTCCCAGAAAACTCCAGACCCCAAGGTTGTGGGTTGCAGACTCCTGTCTTTTGCAACCCAGTTGGGGTCTCCAGACTCTCTGCGTCCAGCTCTGGCACTCAGGACAGCACTGGCTCTTTCTGGGCCTCAGTTTCACACTTCTATAAAGGGAGGGGGAGGATCTGCATGTTGCCTTCCTAGCGGGGCTGAAGTAGGTGCAAAAGAACCTGGTGCAAGTATTCTCCTGCTAGGCAAACTGAGACCAGAGAGGTCAAGGGCTTTGCTGAGATCACACAGTGCCGTGGGGGCCACGCGTCCCTTCTAGACCAGGGTGGAATGAAAGGAAGAGGGACACTGCCCTGGCCTTGGATTCAGCCCTTGCATGGGATCGATGTCTGTTTGAACGTCTTCCTGAACCTCAGTTTCCCTTTCTAAAAAACTGGTTTGACAGTAATAGCAGCCTGCTGGAGCCAGCTCAGCAAGCTGATTGTTGAAGTCTCAGGGATTTTGGAGCTGGTTGTTAAACAGTCATTATTAAAAATTAAATTATGCAAACATACAATTAAACAAATTATATTTAAAGCAAAGATAATAGTTATCATGTCCCAATTATTTTACGTTTGGTTCTTACGTGTGATCCTAAGGTTATTTACATCTATTGTATGTTACAGTGAAACTGCTATGTAAGGGGTGACTGCACATCTCTTTTCCCCCAAACGCTTTCAGTGATGGTGTCACCCTGGTAGCCTGGAATTAGCCATGGTGGGAATATTTACACCATGGAAATTGGTACATGCTACAAAGAAAGGCTTTCCGCCCTCACTCAGCAGAGCGCTGGTGGTAACATATTGACCTGTATATCACTGCTTGATATTATCAGCTACATCTACTCACAGAGGCTTCCTCTGTGCCAGGCTCTGAGCACTTCATCCTTTCTGCTACAGCGTGAGATTGGACCATCATTGTCACCCCTGCTTACAGAGGAAAAACTACATGCTGAAGTCCACACAGCTGGTAAGCAGCAGGGCTGAGGTTTGAACACAAGCGTCACCAAACTCCACAAGGTAGGCTCTTGTCCACTGTGGCTTCCTGTCTCTGGAAAGTAAAAGTAGCAGCCCAGCTCTGTGACAAATTAATGAGACTATGGAAGGAAAGCAGTTCTTGTGGGAACAGATTAGAATTGCTTAAACGGGTGATATTATTATTATTCAACAAATGGAGCCTGAGGAGTCTCAGGGATGGTGGGAGGCAGAGAGGAAGGAGCTCAGAATGTTGTTCTGGAAGCTTTGGGATCCCAAGGTTTCTGCGGGATGAGGGGTGGGGTCTTAGGAATGGGATAGAGGCTGAATCCGCCCAATCCCTTCCCAGCCCTAGCGCTGACAGCTGCAGTTCTCCGAAACACCACACGAGGGCAGAAGATCGCCTCCCTACATAGGTTGCCCACCACTCTTCAGGGCTCACCCTGGCTCCGTAGTTCCCAGTATGGTCCCCACCTCATTTCCCAGATGGGGAAACTGAGGCTTAAAGAGGGGAGGCTGTGGCATGGATAACCTTAAAAAGTTATGCTCATCAAAAGAATCATACAAAAGACCATTTACTGTATTATTCCATTTATAAGAAATGGGCTTTCCAAGTGGCTCAATTGTATAGGAATCTGTCTGCCGATGCAGGAGATGAGGGTTTGATCCCTGGGTGGAGAATATTTCCTGGAGAAGGAAATGGGAACCCACTCTGGTATTCTTGCCTGGGAAATTCCATGGATAGAGGAGCCTGGAGGGCTACAGTCCATGGGGTTGTAAAGAGTTGGATACAACTTCACAACTAAACAACAACAAATTTATGTGAAATATCCTGAACAGGTAAATCTTTAGTGACAGAAAGTAGATTCAGGGTTGCCAAAGGCTGGGGGGAGAGCGCAGTAAGGAACGACTGCTAACAGGTTTTAGGATTTAAGGATTTCTTTTTGGGGTGGTGAAAACGCTTTGCAATTAGATAGTGGGGATGGTTGCCACAGCCTTGTGAATATACCAAAAACCATTGACATATGCTTTAAAAGGGTGAATTTTATGGCATAAGAATTACAGCTCAATAAAAAATTAAGTTAAAAAGGAGGAAGAGATCCAACAGTGTCCATGGCCCATAACAGATGCTTGGTTCCAACCCGGCCTGCCTTCTCATTGTCATGGGTCCACACTGACTTGGGGAGGACAAAGCCTGTTTCTCCCCTTACCTTCCCCCAGGGCCCTCTGCTGACAAATCCAATCCTTGAGTGGAGGCCTTCAGACCTTGGAATCTTAACCCCTGATGCACTTATCCCAACCTAATGTCCACAGAGCCCCCACTGGGGTTAGGGGAGAAGGAGTGATCCCTGAGCCCAGCTCCTGTCCCTAATGTCAACCCTACCTCACCCCAACCCCAATCGAGCTGAGGCAAGTGATCATTCTCTCAGGCCAAACACCTGGGATACTATGCCTGGGAACCCAAAGGGCCACCTAAGCCTAAAACCCAGCCTTGAAAGTAACCCTAATCCTGCATCTCACTCCATCCAACCCCCAACCCATTTCTAGCCCCAACCCATCTGCCGTCTTCATCCACAACCTCCCATCCTTAGCACTGCTCTATCCCCACTGGTGCATTCTGTTAACAGATCTTTACTGTTATGTAGGCACACCTACTATGTGCCAGGCATGTATTTAGAGTTATCACGATGAACACGGTAAGCAAAATCTGCATTGAATTTACGTTTGATTGGGACAGTCAGAAAATCCACCAGGGAGACAGAGGGATTCGATCATTTCAGGTTGTAGAAAGTGCTCTGAAGGAACTGACAAATCAGAGCAGTGTTTCTGCGGAGGGGGGAGAGTACAGGATGGGCAGAACCTCGGTACACGCAGCAACCTCCCAACCTTTGCTGGTCGGGAATCTCTCCTTGGAGGAAAGGACGCTGGGGCTGAGACCTGGGTAATAACGAGAAGGCAGGCGTATGGAGACCTGGAGACAGGGGCTTTTAGGCAGAGAGAACCACGGAAGCAACGCCCTGTCCTGGGCCACCCCCTGAGGCCTCCAGCCAGCCCCAGGTCCCAGCAGAACCTTCTTCCATGTCTTTACCCCAGAGCGGGGGAGCCCAGGAGAGAACTTCGGGGCCCACAGCCAGCATGGGGTGTCTCCGGGGGGGTACCCAGGAGGGTGTTGTCACCTTGGGAGGTGTGAAGAGCAGACTGGGGGGGTTGCCAATTCCGGCTGGGGTGGATGAATGTGGGGCCTGACCGCAGCCCAACACAGCCTGGCCTAAAAGGGCAGACAGATAACAAGTCCTTCCCGCCCCTGGCCCCAGAGAGGGAGGGGTTTCCTGACAGGAAATTGACCTCCTCTAACCCCCCCTCCTCAGATCCAAGCTCTTGGCAGTCTTGGCTGAAGGAGCCTCAACACAGGACAGCAGCCGGGACAGAGAGACACCGACGAGGTGAGTGTGCAGGAGGAGGGGAGTCCTGCGCCCCACGCCTCTGAATCGGGCGCTGGACCATAATTGAGGAGAGCGTGTCCCCTGAAGCCAGGAGAGGCTGGGGGCAAAGAGAAACTCTAGGGCCTGACCTGGTGGGGGGGTGTCAGCCAGCAAGAGGCTGGGGAAGGAGAGGGAGAACAGGAGGAGGAGGGTGCAGGGCACGCCGTGGGGACTCTGCCCATCCAGGCTGCCGGGGAGCCACGGAGAGCTTGGAGGCACCAAGGGAGAGGAGAGACACGGTGTCACTGGGTCGGTGTCATTGGTCGGAAGCGCTCTGAGTTCAGGTGGGAAGGCTGAGGCCAGAGGGGGATGGGCGGTCTGCTCCGTCCCCAAGAGATGGGGTCCCAGAGATGGGAGCGGTGACCAGGGTTGGGATGGAGATAGCGCAGGAGGCGGGATGAGGCTGGGACTGAAGAATAGGTGAACCTGGAACAGGCCGGGCTGGTGACGGAGTTGTTTGCAGGCAGGGTCTGGACTGGGGTTGTGTAGGACACAGCTGGTCAGGGCAGTTCCCGGACCACAGGCACGGGACTGGAGGTGATAACTTCTGCAAACAGGCCGGCCGGCCTGCAAAAGGTTCGGGGCATTGGGGAAAGGCTGGTAGCAAGGAAGAGGAGGAGGAGCCCAAAGAGGGAAGCTCTGGTGGCCAAGACATCCTGCGGGTGGCACAGAGGCTGGGGGGCTTGAGGGATCCCTCGGAAGTGAGTCAGGGGCCGGCACCCGGAGGCCGAAGAAGGGGCTGGAGGGGGCAGGATGTTGGAGTCAGGTTGCAGAGGTAGGTGCTGGAGCCAGGAAGGGGAAAGACGTCGGGGTCAGTTTTGGGAAAATGTTGCAGACAGGTCTGAGGATGTTGGAAATGATTTGGGTGGAGGGGGAGGGGTCCCAGTTTTGGGGTGGATGTGGGAGCTGGCATAGGAATGTCAAATCTTGTTTGGGTGAAAAAAGATCTAGTTTGAGTGGTGTTGACTTCTGCTGGAGGGAAATCAAAGGCCCCTGTTTTGAGGAGAAGGGGCAGTTTTTTTGGGGGGGAGGAATGATGGAGCCAGTTCTAGGGAATGACAGAGCCATTTTGGAGATGAGGCCTGTGGAGCCCAGCTTGGAAGATGAAAGAGAATCAGTATGTGGAGTGTGTGCATGCGTGTATGTGTGTGTGTGTATGTGTGTATGGAGGGGCTGGCACCAACTGCTCATAGCCACAGGGGTTCCAGGCAAGGGTTGCCATGGTGACTGCCTCCCGGGGGGATCGGAGACCATGAAGACTACAGAGAGGCTAGGATGGTGTTTTGAGGAACAGGAGGCTTGAGAGACAACGGCTAAGGTCTGGAGGCTGAAGTCAGGGAGGAAAGAAGTGGGGTCACCACCAGCAAAGGAGAGGCTTGTGCCACAGCCCAGCCAACTCAGGGCCCCTTCAGCATCGGCTTCCTCCCAGAGCCCCCATGCCCCCCCACACCCAGTGCCCCATCTTGACCCTGTCCCTAGCCTGCTCCAACCCTGTCCCGGTTGAAAGCAACCCATGTGTCTGGCCAGAGGAGGATGTGGGAACCTCTGATACTTCACACATTTTGTCATAGTTGCACAGTGGAATACGGTAGGCAGCACTGATTATAGCCACGGAGACAGGCGTGGACAAATCTCACATGTAAGACGTGAGGAAAGAAGAAAGCAAGTTGCAGGGACACATGTAGTAAGATAGTGTTTATAGAGAGTTTGGAACCACGCAAAACAATATAATATTTCTGGGTACTAGTCTGGGTAGGCAAAGGGATGGCTTTCCTTGGGAGAGGGGGATCAGGGAGGGGTGTGGGAGGCTTCAGTGCCTTTGCAACGCTTGAGTCTTAGTTCCCTGACCTGTGTCTAACCTGTGCCCTTGGCGGGGAAAGCGCAGAGTTCTAACCACTGGTACGTGCTAAAGCACTTCAGTCGTGTCCAACCCTTTGCGACCCTATGGACTGTAGCCTATTAGGCTCCTCGATCCATGGGATTCTCCAGGCATAATACTGGAGTGGGTTGCCATGCCCTCCTCAGGGGGATCTTCCCGACCCAGGGATCAAACCTGCATCACTCACATCTCCTGCGTTGTCAAGCGGGTTCTTTACCACTAGTGCCACCTGGGAAGCCTCCTAACCACTGGACCACCAGGGAATGCTCTGCAATGCTTATTTCTTTGGAAAACAAAAAAACTGAACCAAAGAGAGCATATATTTGCATTAGATGCAGCTAGGATCGTAAGCACAAGGGTGTTTAGTAAATTTGTTTTCTATACTTTTCTGAATGTTTGGACTATTTCATTGTTTTCAAAAGTGCCCTTCCGGAACTTCCCCAGAAGTTCAGCGGTTAAGACTCTGCCTTCCAATGCAGGGGGTGTGGGTTCAATCCCTGGTTGGGAAACTCAATCCCAGGTCCCACACATGGCCAAAAGTTAAAACAAAGGAAAAAGAGCCCTTCACGGCTCCTCAGTGCCCTCGGGAGAAAGCTCAGGCCCTTCCTCAAAAGCTCAGGCCTTTGAGGCCCTGCCTAGCCTGCTTCTTGCTGACCTCTCCAGTTTGACTTATCATTCTTCCTCCCCCACGAGAAACAAAGTCCTTGCCCCCTTCCTTTGTTTCCTGTTTGGCCCCCATTCATTCCCAGAGTGCCTGCTCTGGGAGCTGAGGACACAGTGGTGACCCAGACAGTCCTGACTCAGCCCTCTCAGGGCTCACAGACTCAACCCCAAACAGTGATGACCCAGAGTGGGAATATCAAGGAGGGGAGCACCTGATTCAGCCTGGGTATCCTGGAGAGCTTCCTGGAGGTGGCAACATCTGAGCTGGGTCTCAAAGCCTGAATGGAGTATGGAGAACAGAGTTCCATGCAGAAGCAGATGTTGAAGCCCAGAGGAGCCTGGAGGAAGAAGGAGGAAAATGTGGGATAATGCTGATGAGGGATACAGCTGGCCAGCCTGAATTTTGTCCTGAGGGCACTGGGGAACCATGGAGGGTAAGAGATGGGGAGGGGCGGGTTCGACCCCTAACAAGATCCTCAAAGGTGCATTGGAGGACTAGAGGCTGGAGATCAGGGAGGAGGCTGAAGTAGAGAAGCAGGAGGGGGCTTGGACTAGGGTAGGAGCCATGAAGAGGGAGGAGACAGGGATGTAGGAGATAGAATGGGCCGGACTCTGGAAGCTTCCAGCCCCACAGGGGCAGAGACTGGGTCTGCCTCGGCCACCGCTGTGTCCTCAATGCCTGCACAGGGCTGGACTGATACAAATACCTAATAAGTGTGTGTGTGTGTATGTGTGTGTGTATGTGTGTGTGTATACATATGTGCATGTATGTATGTGGGTGGTAAAATCTATACAACATTAAATTTACCATATTAGCCATTTTAAAGTGTACAGTTCAGTGGCATCTCATGTATTCACAAGGGTGGTCAAACATCACCACAAATTCCAGAACATCTCCATCCCTCTAAGAGGAAACCCTGTACCCATTAAGTGGTCAGGCCCCAGTCCCTTTCTCCCAGTCACTGGCAACCACTAATCTTCCTGTCTCTATGGATTTGCTTGTTCTGGATCTCTCCCAGTAAGAGTTTGCTGGAGGAATGAATGGGGTAGAGGTGACAGGAGTACTGACTGGATGGGGAGGAGACGAAGGTGCCCGAGAGTGTGAACAGGATGCCTGGGTAGATGGTGGGGTGCGGTCTGGGTCCCCATGTAGGAGGGGACCTTACCCGCTCAGCCTGTTTTCTCCTGGAATAGGAGGGTCCCAGGGCAGGAGTGAGGTAGGGGAAGGGTCTGAACGCCAGTGCTCCAGGGAAAGAGCCCAGGATCTAGAATCAGACAGGCCTGGGTCTGGATCCCAGCTTTGTCCCTGAATCACCATGGGATGTTAGGCCCTTATGAGCCTCAGTTTCCTCATCTGCAAAATGGGCATAGTGACAGTGCTCAGCACAGGAGGCTGTGCAGATTCTGGGGGTGTGTAAGTACTCAGCCCAGTGCTTGGCACACATGCTTCAAAGTGCTGGGGACACAAAGGCTCTGTCGTCAGTGCCACCCACCACCAACAATACCAATGGGCCATTTCCACCCCTCCCGCCCCCAGGCCCTCTCCAGTCAAAATGCCCATCCTCAAGAGTCTAGGGGTGGCAGACTCTAAGGTGCCCCGGGCAGGGACACTGCCTCTGAGGTCCTCTCGGAACCCCTTTGAAGAAGTCTCAGGACTGGAAGAAGAGGAGGCTGCGGAGCTGGGGGCTCTGCCCAATGGAACGTCACGTCGTCGTCGGGCCACCCTGGAGAAGCTGGCAGGCCTGTCCCCCTTCCGGCTGGGCAAAACCCCCGGCCGGCAGGCGGGCAGCCCCAGGGATGGGCAGCCTCGCTCTTTCCTGGGCCGGGTGCTGTTGCCAGGGATTCGCAGGAGCTCAGCAGACTTCGGCCTCCTGGCCAGGCTTCAGGGGACCCGAGCCCAGGGCGACGAGGAGGCGGCTGGAGAGGCTGCACGGAGACTGGCCTTCCTGAGGCTGGGGCGTGGGCCCAAGCCCCAGCGGGCATCACTGGCTGAGAGGGTGGTGCCCGCAGGTGAGGCGGCCCCCGAGCCCCCGCCCAAGGTCCCAGAGCCCCCAAAGGTGAAAGAGCCCTTGTCAGGTGAGTTGGGAGCCCTGGCTCAGACCTGAGAGAATCAGTGTCTCTACCTGTGACATCATTGCCATTCACATCTCCAGTTTCCATCCGCCCACCTCCATGGACTGGGCCAGCCCCTCCCTCCTGCGGTCCTAATCTCCATCATCAAGCTCCAGCTTCAGCCCCATCTCTACCCTCAGCCCCAATCTGTCCCTTTCTCCACCTGCCACTTTCAACCTTGCCCCGTGGTCCAACGACAATCAAATCACCAACTCTGGTCTCATCTCCTCCAATGCCCTCCCTGTCTCCAGTATCAATCCTCTTTCCCTTACTCCCCTCAAATTCAGCCTCAATGCCATCTACTTTCAAAGTATCCACATTTGACCTTGACCTTAAACCCCTCCCTAACGTCCACAGTCCACCCCATTCCCATCCTTAGCCCTAATTCTGGCCCCAAACTCCAACCCCCACCTCAACCTCCTCCTTTATCATCAATCTCTTCTCTTCTTCCATCCCACTCTGAACCCCAACCCTAACTCCACCCCAATCCTAAACCCCCAGCCCCAGCCTCCACCTTCAGCTTCATCCCTACTTCCACTTATACCCAAGTTTCATCTTCAAGCTCACCCCCATGCCTGATGTCTCCCTTCATCTCCCGGCTACCTCCCCCCAAACCCATCACCACCTGGGTTAGTTTTCTGTTAGTACACAAACTGGCTGACTTAAGACCACAGACGTTTATTCTCTTGCAGTTGAAGAGGTCTGAAATCGAGGTGTTGGCAGGGCCACGCCCACTCTGAGGCCTGCCTGGCCTCTGCCACCTTCTGGCACTCTGCTAGCTGCATCCCTCCCGCTTCCATCCGCCTGTGGCCTTCTCTATCTTCACCTCATCTTCTCCTCTGTGCCTGTCGGTCTTGGTGTCCAAATGTCCCTTCTTACAAAGACGACAGTCACACAGGATCAGGGCCCACCCCGTTATCCCATTTTAACTTGATGACCTCTGCAAATGACTTCTTTCCAAATAAGATCCCATTCTGAGGTATTAAGGGTTAGGGCTTCACATATCTTTTTTTTTTTTTTTTTTTTTTGAGGTTGTTGGGGACAAACACAGTTCAACTCACAACACCATTTTAGCTGTATCCTCAACCCCAGCTGTACCCCAAACCCCAATGTCTTCCTTGGTGCCTTTCTGGTTTCCAGTCACACTTACTCCAAACCCATCATCCGTCTCCACCCTGAGACACATCCACACGCTTATTCTCAACCCATCCCTTTTTCCAAATGCCATCTTTAACCTGAGAGCTATGCCCAACACCATGACAACCGCCAAGCGGTCCAGTCCCTTGCCATGGCCCCTTCCTCTCCTCTTATCCCACCGCTCAATCCCGTCCCTGTGTGCAACTCTTTCCCCTCTTCCATCTCACTCCCACCCCCCCAACTCCAGGTCTATCTCAGTGTCCCCCTTCAACCCCACTCACCTCCCCAACTTCCTGATTCAGGAAGTCGCATTCCCAGCCCCCGTTTTCAACCTTAACCCAAACTCATCCTCTCAGTCCCAATCCTAACCACCCACTTCCAGCCTCCGACTTCAACTCCCTGCATTCCTAACCCCAGTTCACCTCCAGGCTTCTTCAAACTCACCTCCTTCTTTCCATCCTCACCATTGCTTCAACTCATCCCCAGCCCCATCCTTACCCCAAGCCCAGACACCATCCTCAACTCCTTCCCCACCTCCCTCTTCAGATTGCAGCATCACCCTTGCTCTCATCCTGAACTCCTGCATCCCAACCCCCACCTTCACCCCATCCTCATCTCCAGCCCCAACCCTGACACTCCATCCCAACTCCAACCCCTCTCTC
>SJYT01081660.1:171107-202886 GCA_006410635.1 Cephalophus harveyi
GGGGTTCCCCATAAAGAGTCAGGAGGACTGCCTGGGGACGGGGCGAGGAGGGGTTCCCGTTGGGTACCCGGAGTGGGCGCGGGCGGGTGGGAAGCGGGGAGAGAGGGTCATCAGCAGCTCACATTCCCTCGCGGCTTCCTGGGTCCCCAGGCGCTGGTGGCCGAGCTGCACCGGCGGGCGCTCGTCGAGTACGTGCGGCCCCTGTTCCGCGGGCGCCTGCGCTGTGGCTCCGCGCGGACCCGCAGCCGCGTGGCCGGAAGACTCCGGGAGGACGCCGCGCAGCTGGAGAGGCTGTTCCGACGGCTGGTCAGTGCGGTCAGAGGGCGGGGGGCTCCAAAACCAGGAAAACCGGGAATCTGGGGACTCGATAGCCGGGGACGGGGGCTTAGAATGAGACCGTCACCCAACTTGTACCCAACTGTAACACTCTGATCTCTGCCCTCTGCGGGTAAAAACTCGGCTTTCTCCCGGCGGCGAGAGCTCAGTCTGGGCTCAAATGAGAAAAAAATGGTCCCTATGCGTTGTTGTGGCGATTCGATAAGTTAAAGGGGCTGAGGACCTGGAATCCTGAACACTAGCTATTATTACTAGCACAGAGAGTCGCTAAATGCAACAGAAACTCAGGACTTGAGCGCTCCCAAATCCAAGCATTTAAAATCAGCAAATCTTATTTGTACCCAGTTATAATCAGCAAGACCGGAAGAATCTCAGGCTATCCGGGGAGTTTCTAACCTAGAGTCCTTGGAATTTTCTTGTTAATTTGTGGGGAGATAACTGTAGGTTCACATGCGGTTATAAGAAAGAGTGCAGAGAGAGATCTCTGACATACTTTGTCCAGTTCCCCCAATGGTAACATTTTGTCCCTGAGCCCCAAATTATCTACAAACAGTAGATTATATTACGGATTTTCCTTCAAATTTCCAACGGTTCCAGATAATCTCTGACTACATCCCGCCCTCTGCCTGGTTTTACCGACGAGAAAACCGCGGGGCCTCGGGAGAGGGTGGTTTCAAGAGGGTAAGCGTTGACTGAGGGCGAGGGTGTGAGCCCGGGGTCCACTCTTAACTGCAGGAGTCCCAGGCCTCGTGGCTGGACGCCGTGGTGCCCCGTTTGGCCGAAGTTCTCCGCCTGGAAGACACGCCGAGCATCCAGATGGAGGTGGGGGTGTTGGTGCGGGACTACCCGGACATCAGGTGAGATCCCCACCCCCCACGGCCGCCCTGGCCCTTTCTGCCGCCCGCAGGGCTGAGGTCTCCCTCGAGCCCTGGCATATCCGTCCGTGCGTTTCCTGCCTCTTGGGCGAGGGAGGGAGGCGGCGGGCGAGCGTGTCTGACGGCCGTTTCCTGCTGGAAACCAGGGCATTATTAATACGATTTCCCTCCTTCTGCCGCCGCCGTCGCTGCCGCCGCCGCCACCAGGGCTCACAAACAAACAAGCAGTCACAGGAAGCCTGGGGCAGGGGGGGCGCGGGGCCGCCCGGCCGGCAGGAAGGGCCGGCCCATCAGGGGAGCCGCGGGGGACTCGGGGACACGGAGGGGCCCACGGGCGCACACGCACTGGGATAGTGGCAGGGGCCGCTCAGGTCCTCATGGACTCTTTCCTTTGTGATCCTCTCTGAGCCTCAGTCTCCCCCTTCTGATCCATGGGGACAATAGTTCTCTTTTCATGATTAGCGAGGGATGATTTACCATCCTCCATGGTAACAGCAGTAGCACCACCAGTTCTTGTTTATTGAGTCCTTAGGTCAGACCTAAAACAGCCTCGCACACACCCGCTCTATAAGTAAGAGTTATTTTAGAATGGAAGCTATTTTAGAAATTCTTTGCAGGTAAAAGGCAAGCACTGTTCTGAGAGCTTAGCACCATCGGAGGCAGGCAGAGATTAACTAGCTGACACCAAATGTCACAGCTAGCCAGCAGCAAAGTCTGGACTTGAACCCAGGCAGTAGGCCCTAAAGCTGGTACTCCTGACCACCGCACAACACTGCCACTTGCATAAGGTGGTGGTGGCGGTAGTCCCACAGCGCTGGGCAGACAGACATTCTATATTCAGAGAGACACACCCCACAGGACCCCGGAGTACTGCGTCAGCTGGGTTTAGGGTCAGGACTTGGGGCTGAAGGTAAGGACTCTGGAGCTGATTCAGGATGGATAGTTCTGGTTGTGAGGTGTGGGACTTGTGTCCTTGGGAAACCACGGCATCGGGGAGTTGCATGGCAGTAGGAGTCCCAGCATTCCTGCTGGGCTGGGGTTTCTAAACTTGAATCTGAACTTGGATATACAACTCACCAGCTGCATATCCAAGTTTGAAAGGTCTCCAGCTGGCCTGGGAGGAGGGGTTCCAGAGCTGAGTTCGGGGGGCACGTTTTGCAGCTCACTTGAGCTGGAAGGTTCTTGAGTCCCATTTTAGATTAGTGTTTGGGAGCTATGGGGATTTTGAATTTGGAATGTGGAGAGGTGAAGATGCTGAGCTGGATTGAAGGGGGTGGTAAAGACCCCAGAACCTTGTTTGAAATGAAAGTTCTGGAAATGAATGTTGGGTACAGGATATTGAATTCAAATATTGTGGTTCTGGAATTGCGTTTTGGATCCAGGATCTGGAGCTGAGCTTGGGTGAAGCAGAGGTTCTAATGTGTTGCATTTAGGGCCAAGGGTTGTGGAACAGAGTTAGTTTTGAGCACAGAGTTTCTGGTGGGAGTGAGGGTCCCCAAGGTGAATTTGGGGTTCTGGGGGAGAATTTTGCTTGATAACAATTCCAGGAATGGGCTAGTGGTGAAGTGAGTGTTCTGAGGTTGAATTTGGATGAGAGTCCAAACAGCAGTGGTGGAGAATATTCTAGACTGGGTGTTGGGGTGAGGTGAGGGTTAGGATAGGGATGGGGGTGAGCACTTCCAGGCTAGATCTGAGTGATGATGTGGAGCCATGTGAGATGAAAGTGAAGATGAAGTTAAGGGTTGCTACAGAGTCCAGAGCTGAAACTGGTGTGAGAGTAGCAGAATGGTCATTCAGGAGTGGTCTGAGCTCCTGAAGGGGTGAAGATGGAAGGTTATTTTAATCAAGAGCTGAGATGGGATGAGAGGAAGATTCTTGTGCTGGTTTTGGAGGTGAGGGTTCTGGAATCCACTGTGAGTAGGGGGATTTGGAACTGGTTGGGAGGGGATTTGGAACTGGTTGGGAGGGAAATTCTGGAGAGGGGCTGGTGGGATCTAGGGGAACTGGTGGGAAGGGAGGATCTGGGGGGAACTGATATGGAGGAGGGATATGGAGAGAGCAAAGGGGTTCCAGAGCTAAGACAAGTCTGGAAGAGACGGCTGGTGGTGGGGGGGGAGGTGTGGTGGGTGTCCCAGGTGGGCTGGGAGTATATCTGGAGGCCCCCAGGCACCTGTCCCCTCCTCTGCCCCCAGGCAGAAGCACGTGGCAACGCTCCTTGACATCCGTGGTCTGCGTCACACGGCCGCCCGCCAGGAGATCCTGGCAGTGACCCGGGACCTGGAACTCTGCGAGGTGGCAGCCCTGTCCCCCCCTCGGGACCGTGCCTTCTTCGCAGACATCCCCGTGCCCCGGCCACCTGTCTGCCTCAGCCTCCCTCTCTTCCTGGGCCGGCTCACCCTCTCCCGGCTGGCCTGCCTGCCCTGGCCTCGGCCTCCGGCTCCGTCTCCATTACGGCGGCCCCAGGCCCGACGCTGAGACTCTCCCAACCCCACCTCAGTGCCCCCCATCTTTGCTGCTGACAGACCATCCCCCCCGACCCTGACTCCCAGCCTGGCATCACAGACGCCTAGGCTGGCAAGATCCTTAGCAGTCTTCTCCCCTACCCCCAAACTCCCTGTTCTGAGGAGAAAGCGGCTAGAAGGAGCAAGGACTTTCCCAAGGCCATGAAGCCCGTTCCCAGCACCAGCTCCCCAGCCCAGCATGGGGTGGGTGGCGTTTTGGAAGGCTGTACACAAATATCCCAGGCCCCCCCCTTTCCCCTCACCTCAAGGTCTGGCCTCAATCCAATGTATTAAGGAACGTACGATACTTAGAATAAAGAGGTTTCTATTTAACACAAGGAAGGGCTGAGTCCCCAGTGTGTGGGGGGAGGAAGGACCGGGGCAGGGCCCAGGGCCAAGGGCTTCTCACACACCCAAGGCCGGGCTAGGGTCCAACTCCTGGGCAGAGCAGTGGAGGCCGCGGGAGGCCCTGCAGGACGGGAGCAGCCCTGCCGCCCCGTTTACACCAGGTCCCCGAGGCTGTGTGACTCTACGGCAGGCTCTCGGCCTCTCTGGGCCAGCGATCCTCATTTTGTCCATCCCCAAGTGCCTTCTCTCCTGGGCCCAGTGGTCCCACCTTGGCACACACCCCCTCCCCCATCCTCAGGCGGGAAGCGGTATCAAGAGAGGAAGGAGGTTGGGGGCAGGGCTGGCGGCATCCAGGGCGCCCTCCTGGGTTGACGCAGGAAAATCTCAGGGTGGGAAGAATTCCAGCCTCTCACCCCCAGCCCTGCCGCCGGATCCTAGTCCCCACGGAGACCTTGAGGTCACCTCCTTGCTGACCCCTACCCCTCCGGCCCAGTTGGACAGGCTGTGATGGATGCTTCCTGGCATGGCTTTTTTTTTTCTTTCTGCAAAGTCGGAAGGAGGAGGCAGCCAGGGGTCAGAGTGGAGGCTGGGGTTGGAACCTCATGCACATTTGAACTCACGTTTGACGTCTGACGGTCTCTTGGAGCCCCAGGGCTGTGTGATACCACACGGCCGCCCGCCAGGAGATCCTGGCAGTGACCCGGGACCTGGAACTCTGTGAGGTGGCAGCCCTGTCCCCCCCTCGGGACCGTGCCTTCTTCGCAGACATCCCCGTGCCCCGGCCACCTGTCTGCCTCAGCCTCCCTCTCTTCCTGGGCCGGCTCACCCTCTCCCGGCTGGCCTGCCTGCCCTGGCCTCGGCCTCCGGCTCCGTCTCCATTACGGCGGCCCCAGGCCCGACGCTGAGACTCTCCCAACCCCACCTCAGTGCCCCCCATCTTTGCTGCTGACAGACCATCCCCCCCGACCCTGACTCCCAGCCTGGCATCACAGACGCCTAGGCTGGCAAGATCCTTAGCAGTCTTCTCCCCTACCCCCAAACTCCCTGTTCTGAGGAGAAAGCGGCTAGAAGGAGCAAGGACTTTCCCAAGGCCATGAAGCCCGTTCCCAGCACCAGCTCCCCAGCCCAGCATGGGGTGGGTGGCGTTTTGGAAGGCTGTACACAAATATCCCAGGCCCCCCCCTTTCCCCTCACCTCAAGGTCTGGCCTCAATCCAATGTATTAAGGAACGTACGATACTTAGAATAAAGAGGTTTCTATTTAACACAAGGAAGGGCTGAGTCCCCAGTGTGTGGGGGGAGGAAGGACCGGGGCAGGGCCCAGGGCCAAGGGCTTCTCACACACCCAAGGCCGGGCTAGGGTCCAACTCCTGGGCAGAGCAGTGGAGGCCGCGGGAGGCCCTGCAGGACGGGAGCAGCCCTGCCGCCCCGTTTACACCAGGTCCCCGAGGCTGTGTGACTCTACGGCAGGCTCTCGGCCTCTCTGGGCCAGCGATCCTCATTTTGTCCATCCCCAAGTGCCTTCTCTCCTGGGCCCAGTGGTCCCACCTTGGCACACACCCCCTCCCCCATCCTCAGGCGGGAAGCGGTATCAAGAGAGGAAGGAGGTTGGGGGCAGGGCTGGCGGCATCCAGGGCGCCCTCCTGGGTTGACGCAGGAAAATCTCAGGGTGGGAAGAATTCCAGCCTCTCACCCCCAGCCCTGCCGCCGGATCCTAGTCCCCACGGAGACCTTGAGGTCACCTCCTTGCTGACCCCTACCCCTCCGGCCCAGTTGGACAGGCTGTGATGGATGCTTCCTGGCATGGCTTTTTTTTTTCTTTCTGCAAAGTCGGAAGGAGGAGGCAGCCAGGGGTCAGAGTGGAGGCTGGGGTTGGAACCTCATGCACATTTGAACTCACGTTTGACGTCTGACGGTCTCTTGGAGCCCCAGGGCTGTGTGATGCCAGGCAGGAAGCTGACCCTCTCTGGGCTGCAGTTCCTGTCCTTCTCTGAGGAACTGCTTAACCTCTCTTTGCCCAGGACAAGCTGAGATGTTCAGAGGATATATGCCCCTCACTTCACATCCTCAAGTGATACTTTCAATGTCATGGATATACAAGTGGGGAGTTGAGGAATGAACCAGCTGCAGTTTGTGGACATTTAATGAGAGATGTATTCATCTCAGTTTGGCAGGATTCTTTTTCGAGAGTTTGGTGCCCCACTGTAGAATGGCTGTATTGAAATAGAATTTACACAGGAGAGAATTCGTCCATTTAAAGTGCACAGTTCAGGACAGTCACCTCTGCAGTCAATCTTGGGAACATTTCATCCCGCTAAAGAAACTTGGCACCTCTTTAACCATCAACCCAACCCCTCTATCCCTCTCAGGCCCTAGGGACCACTGGGCTCCTTTTTCTCTCTGGAGATCTGCCTGTTCTGGAACGTTTTTGTGTAAATGGGCTCACAGAACATGGGGTCTTTGTGTGTGTGTGTGTGTGTGTATGGGTGTTCAGAACACAACGTGAGATCTACCCACTTAACCCATTTCTCAGTGCATAATACAGTGCTGTTAACTATCGCCACAAAGCTGAACAGCAGATCTCTGCACTCAACTGTGCGCTCGTTAAACAACTCTCCCCCCTCCCCCATCCCATCTGTTCTCTACTTTGATGACTCTGAATTATTTTCATTTTTCTTATTTTCTATTGAAGAGTATAGTTGACTTACAATGTTGTGTTAGTTTCTGCTGCACAGCAAAGTGATTCAGTTACACATACCTATATACATAGTCTTTTCATATTTCCCATTATGGTTTGTTACAGGATGTTAAATATAGTTCCCTATGCTATATGGTAGGACCTTGTTGCTTATCTGTTTTATTATATAGTCATTTGTATCTGCTAACCCCAAACTCCCAGTCTGTCCCTCCCCCACCCCCTGAGTTTGAGTATTCTGAATACCTCATGTAAGTGGAATCATGCAGAATTTGTCCTTTTTTGACTGGCTTATTTCACTTCACATCATGATTGTCACAAATGGAAGGATTTCTTTGTTAAGGCTGAATAATATTCTACTGTGTGGCTTTACTCACTCATCTGCTGCTGGACATTTGAGTTGTTTCCATATCTTGGCTACTGTGAATAAAGAAGTGATTTTTTGGGGGCCTGTCTTCTTTCACTTCGCAAAGTATTTTCAGGATCCGTCATGTAGCACGTGTCACTACATCATTTCTTTTCATTGTCAGATAACATTTCACTGTATGGCTATACCTCATTGTATTTATCCATGTATCAGCTGATGCACAGACTTCTCAGGTGGTGCTAGTGGTAAAGAACTCTCCTGCCAATATAGGAGATATAAGAGATGTAGGTTCAATCCCTGAGTCAGGAAGATCCCCTGGAGGAGGACATGGCAACCCACTCCAAAATTCTTGCCTGGAGAATCCCATGGACAGAAGAGCCTGGCAAGCTACAGTCCATGGGGTCGCAAAGAGTCGGACACAGCTGAAGCAACTTAGCACACACACATGCAGCTGATGGACATTTAGGCTGTTTCTACTTTTTAGTTATGAGTATTGTGCTCCACTTTTTTTTTTCTAGATTACAAAGATTTTCTTGGTTCCCTGAGAAGTTCTGACCTTACCCTGAGCTTCATTCCACCGTGTTTTTTTTTTTTTTTTTACCTTGTTGCATGCATGCAGGATCTTAGTTCCCTGACCAGGGACTGAACCCAGGCCACAGCAGTGAAAGCCCAGGAGCCCTAACCATTAGGCAACCAGGAATGCCCTCAGTTTCCACTTTTGTAAAACGGGAGAAGAGTCCTAACAGCAGCGTTAATGTGGCGCCTACAGCATACCAAGTGCCATGCTCCCGAGGATTCACTCAACAAACTTGCAGATTTGGAAACAGAGGCCCAGATGAAGACAGGAGTGCCGCTAAAGTTGTCATCCAGGGGCTTCCCTGGTGGCCCAGTGGCGAAGACTGAGCTTCCAACGCAGGGGGCATGAGTTCAATTCCTGGTTGGGATACTAAGATCCCATGTGCTGTGTGGTGTGGTCAAAAAAGTAATAAAAAAATGTCAAATCACCATCCAAAGAGTGCCAGGGGCAAGACCCCACCTATTCACCCCAGGCTCCTGAGGAGACTGTGTGCGAGAAATCTGGCTCAGATCCTGACCCAGGGGGAGTGCTTGGAAAACCCTTAACTGATTGGATTCACACAGAGCTGATTTCTGGACTGTGGGATGGGGGCGGGGTGGTAACTGTTTATTGGGTACCTACCTATTCTGTGTCAGGGCTCCCTGAATGTATCCGACATGCAGAGCATCTCAGGACTTATCCGGTACGCCAGTGGGTAAGACTCCCTGCTCCCAGTACAGGGGGCCCAGGTTCAGTCCTTGTTTGGGGAACTAGATCCCATGTGTCGCAACTAAGAGTTCCCATACCGCAACTAAGACCCAGTGCAGCCTAAAGAAACAAAGACAGAAATAAAAAAAATATTTTTAAAATGCAGAGTGTCTCATGGCACCATCCCCCTGGCCCTGGGAGAAGGGACTGGTCCTCTCAGGCAGGAAGCAGTCTCAGAGGTTAGGACAGAGGCGGTGGCTGGGATTTAAACCCCAATCAGATTCCAAGAGCTCTCGGTCACTGTCTACTGGCCCTGCTGTGCGCCAGGCCAAGCACGTGCCTAACTCACTGTACCCGTGCCTCGCTGCCTGGTCCAGGGCCAGCCTCCCCGTCAACCCCTGGGAGATGGATGGTGTTATTGTTCCTGGTGCACTGATGAGGTCCCCAAGGCTCTGATGGACACTCTGGTCACACAGCCAGGAAGTGGCTGAGCAGCGCCTTCCTGGGAAGGGGAGAAAGGAGACGACGCTGGCTGGGGAGGGGACTATCCATATGGGCCACGGCCACGGTCCAGATGAGAGAAAGGGAGGCGGGCGGCCTCCAGGGGGCCATGACCTCCCCTCGGACTGGGCTTGGTTCAGTTGGAACCAGGATCATTCGGCTTCATCAAAATGTGAAATTGCAGCCAGGACCATAAAGGCACCAGGGCAGGAAATTCTGGGAAAGGAGAGGGCCCGGGGTCAGCAGCCACCCCCACCCTGGGTCTTCCCGCACCCGCCCCTCCAGCCCCACCCAGAGTGGGTGGGGACCCTCCTTTTCTGCCCAATGCCTTTCTGATGAGCTGCCCACCCATGCCTGGTCATTTTCCACTGAGCCCTGTGTCTAAGGCAGCCCCATCAAAGCCCCCAGACAGTGTGAGAGAGGCCCCTAAAGCCTGGGGGAGAGAGCAACGGTGTCCAGTGCTGACCTAGCAAAGCCCTTGAGCCCCTCCCAAGGCCTCCATAACCGAGCAGGTGGTCAAGCTGGAGGAGGTAAGCCTGGTTGTCACTGTCTGCAAGAGGAGGAGGATGAAGGTGGGAAACTACACAACTCCCACCCTGTCTAGGAGCCTCAGTTCCCAGGTCTTCTGTAACCTCCACCCCTGTCGGAGCACCCGTCATCCTTGCCAGCCTTAACTGCTCTCTCTAAGCCCCAGACGCCACTGAGTCCCCATGCCTCTTCCTGAGATGCCAGCCCTCTCTGACTGTCTCTCTCTTCATGGGCTTGTTTCCTTCTGGAAGCCCCCTTGCAATCCTCGAGTCTCCACCTCTCACTCTGAGCCTCCCTACCACCTCTCTGAGCCCCTGGAAGCTGAGTCCTGTCCCCATCTTGGGTCCCCTCTGTTTTTGTCACTATAAATTCACTCATTCTATCCATTCATCCACTGAGTTCGTCTTGTACACCCAACCTTGTACAGGGTGATGCTGTGGACACTGTAGGGACCTCAACAGCCTTGGCCCTGCCCTGACGGAACTGACAGCCCAGCGGGGAGATATGTCTGTCATCCAAAGTGGTCAAGGCTAGAGTTGGGGAGCTTTCTAGGGGAAGTTCAAAGTTTCCCTGACGTCTGGGAATCAGGAAGGCTTCCTGGAGGATGAGGCACCTGCTCTGAGATCCAACCCTCCACTGGACCATGGATATCACCTGGCAGGCCATAATACCCCAGAAGGCCTGAGGAAGAAAATGGAATCAATAGATTCCCCCAAATTTTCTTGTAGTCTTGCCTAAAGAACTTTGTAATACATGGAATGATGTTCAAAATTGAAAATGCTCATACCCTTGAACGCAGAAACCCCGCTTCTAGGAATGTGTCCCTTTGCAGTACTCTCGCAGGCGCAAGACAGACACTGCTACGCTGTTCAAAGTGGCGACGATGGACAACAGTCAACAGGTGACCAGTTAAGTTGGGTCCAGTAGGTACAGTCCCCAGTGGAATACAACATAACTAACAAAAGATTGGAGGTTGACACGCTCATCTTATTCCCAAGCTCAGAAGGGAAGCATTTAGTCTTTCATTATTAAGTATCATGTTGTTGTTGTTGTTTAGTCGATAAGTCTTGTCTGACTCTTTGCAACCCCATGGACTGTAGCCTGCCAGGCTCCTCTGTCCATGGGATTTCCCAGGCAAGAATACTGGAATGGGTTGCCATTTCCTTCTCCAGGAGATCCTCCCAACCCAGGGATGGAACCCGATTCTCCGGCATTGGCAGGTGGATTCTTTATTGCTGAGTAATCAGGGAAGCCCAAATATCATGTTAACTGTAGGCTTTTCATAGATGCTCCATATTAGAAGGAAGAAGATCCCTTCTATTCCCAGCAGGATGAGTTTTTGTATGGAAAATGAAGTTTGCTCAATGTTCTTCCTGTATCTTTTAGGGTAATTAAACTATTTTCTTCTTTATTCTATTAATGGAAGATGGATTACTTAGATTGATGGTCGAATGTTCAAACAATCTTGAATTTTTAAGGTTAAACCCACTTGATCATGATGTATTATTATTATGTATTGCTTGCTTTGCTTTCCTAATATTTTATTATTTTTGCATTCATGTTCATGGGGATATGAAAAAGAATTAGACATGAACTGACACCTTTTATGACATAAAGCAATAGATAAACTAGGAATGGGAGGGAAATTCTTCAACATGATAAAGGCAATATATTAAAAAATAAGTAATATTATATGCAATGGGGAAAGATTGAAAACTTTCAATCTTTTTGAAACTCCCTAAGATCAGAATCAAAACGAGAATATTTGCTTTCACCATTTCTATTCAACATAGTACAGAGTTCCAGCTTCTAGAAAAAGGCAAGCAAAAGAAATAACTGGAAATGAAGAAATAAAATCTATTTGCAATAGCATGATCTTATAAGTAAAAACTCCTAAAGAAGTAAAAAAAAAATTAGAACTAAAAATGAATCCAGCAGTGTGTAGGATATAAAATCATCACACACAAACCAGTTGTATTTCTATACACTAGCAATAAACAGTCTTAACAGAGAAATTAAGAAATAATTCCATTTATAAAAGCATACAAAGTAATAATTAGGAGTAAATTTCTCCTGGGAGTGAAATTAGAAGTAAATTTTCACTGAAAACTAAAAAAGCACTGCTGTAATGTGAAAGTGAAGTCGCTCAGTCGTGTCCGACTCTGCTACGCCATGGACTGTAGCCTACCAGGATCCTCAGTCCATGGGATTTTCCAGGCAAGAATACTGGAGTGGATTGCCATAAGGAAATGACAACCCACTCTAGTATTCTTGCCTGGAGAACTCCATGGTCAGAGGAGCCCAGCAGGCTACAGTCCATGAACTCGCAAGAGTCAGACACAACTTAGCAACCAAACCACCACCACCATGCCCCACCAGGGCACCCCAGGGCACAACAGATTGCTGCCGCAACACAACTGGCCCACCCTCTCAGGCAGGGCTCACATCAGGGATCCAGAGGTGGCATATAAAAAACAAAAAAAACAAAACGCTGCTTTAAGAAAGTATAATTTGAAAAGATACATGTTCACAGCAGCACTCTTTACAATAGTCAAAACATGGAAACAAGCTAAATACCCATCAACAGATGAATGGATAAAGAAGATGCAGTATATATACACAGTGGAATATTACTCAGCCACAAAAAAGAAAGAACGAATGTCATCTGCAGCAACATGGATGGCCCTAGAGAGTCTCATACTAAGCGAAGTAAATCAGAATGACATGATATCACTTATATGTGGAATCTAAAACATGACACAAATGAAGACGTCTGTGAAACAGAAACAGACTCACAGACATAGAGAACAGACATATGGTTGCCGAAGGGGAGGAGGGGTGCAGGCAGGAAGGACTGGGAGTCTGGGATTAGCAGATACAAACTAGTATATATGTAGGATGGTTGAACAACAACGTGTGACACAGGGAACTACTTTCAATGCCCTGTGATAAACCATAATGGAAAAGAATATGAAGAAGAATACGTATTTATAACACTGTATATCACCTATACTTCAATCATTTTTTTATAGCTACAGTAATCAAGACAGTGTGGTACTGGAGCTTCTCTGGTGGCTCAGTGTTAAAGAATCTGTCTGCCAATACAGGGGACACGGTTTGATCCCTGGCATGAAGAGCCCCCATGCCGAGGGACAACTAATCCCCGCGCCACAACTATGCAGCCCATGCACGTGCCGAAACCGAGGAAGCCTTAGCGCCTAGAGCCTGTGCTCTGCAGCAAGAGAAACGAGCGCAGTGTGGAGCCCTTGCACTGCAACCAGAGAGTAGGACCTGCTCGCTGCAATTGGAGAAGGCCTGTGCACAGCAAGAAAGGCCCCGTGCAGCCACATGTAAACAAGCAAATACTTTAAAAAGACAGTGTGGTATTGGAATAAGGATATATATCACACAAACACGATAGTGCCAAAATAGACCCAAAGTTAATTTTCTATAAACATGTAGTATAATTCAAGGGGAGGAAAGTCTTTTCAATAAATGATCCCGAAACAACTGGATATTTGCATGAATAAAACTGAACCCAGTTCACAGGGCACACAAAAATTACCTCAAATGAATCAGAGACCCAACATATAATCATAGACTCAGCATATAAAGTCTAAAACTAAAAAATTTCAAAATAAGAATTGGAGAAAATTTTCATAAACTTGGGGTAGGCAAGGTTTTTTAGACAAGACACTAAAAGCACTAACCATAAAAGGAAAAAAAACCGAAAGATCAATGGGACTTAACAAAACTTAAAACTTCTGTCCTTCAAAAGACAAAATTAAGAAAATGAAACTGTAAGCCACAACCTGGGAGAAAATATGTGTAATATGTTTTCCACCAAATTGGTTGAAATCAGAATATATAAAGTATCTTTACAACTTAATAATGAAAAAAATTTTAATTTCCAACTTTAAAATGGGCAAAAGACATGAACACTTCCCAAAAGAAGATATATTAAAGGCCAACAAACATATCAAGACAGTCAGCATCTACAATCACCAGGGATTTTCCATTTAATGCCACAGAGAGATACGACTATACATCTAGAAAGGCTAAAATTTTAAAAGACTGATAATACCAAACACTAGAAAAATATGCAGCAGCTAGAACTCTCACATAGTGTTGAAGGGAGTCCAAAATATTGGGTTGGCCAATAAATTCGTTTGGATTTTTCCTTAAGATGTAACGGAAAAACCCAAATGAATTTTTGGCCAACTCAATAGTACCCCCACTCTGAAAAACAGATTGGCACTTTCTTGTCAAGTTGAATATACATTTACCCTGTGATTTAGAATCCTCTTGGGTATTTATTAAAAAAAAAAAAAAATATATATATATATATATATATATATATAAGGTTTCCCTGGTGGTGCACTGGTTAAGAATCGCCTGCCAATCCAGGGACACGGGTCACATCCCTGGTCCAGGAAGTTCCCACATTCCTCGAGGCAACTAAGCCTGGGAGCTGCAACTGCTGAGTCCTAGAGACCGCGCTCCGCAACCGGAGAAGCCACCGCAGTGAGAAACCTGCACACCGCAACCAGAGAGTAGCTCCCGCTCTCTGCAAGTAGAGAAAAGCCCAACAAGCAACGAAGACCCAGCACAGCCAAAAATAAATAAAATTATTTTTTAAAAAATAGTGTATGTCAATTATAAGCTTCCTGAATTCAATCACTGAATTATTATTAGAACAATGTCTTTGTTCTTGGGAATTACCTGCTAGAGCATTTAGGGGTAAAGAATCATAAGGTCTCAAATTACTTTCAAATGGCCCATTCATTAACAACACCACGACCATCATCATCACATAGACACGGAGTGAAACAAAAGCAAGTTAAACAAACATTAATGAGCAGTGAATCTAGATGAAGCAGTTAACAAGATACTAGTTTAAATAGGCTTAAAAATGTTCAAAATAGAAAATTAAGAATGGCCCAGCCTGTGATTCCTGTTTCTGTTCTTTGAAGGTTTTCAAGCTTGACCCCAAGGTGAGGGCTTGCTCTTTCTGTGGAGATGGGTTTGCAAGGTATATTCCTGGGAGTGGCATTGCTAGGTCTGAGAGTAAAGACATTTGTTGTTCAGCTAGATAGCTATCATCAGATTTCTCCCCATGGAGTTTGTATCATTTTGCATGTCCACCAGCAATGCATGAGAAGGTGTTTCCCACCTTAGAAATTTTTGCCAAATTTATAGGTGAAGACTGCCACTTCAGGATAGTTTTCACTGGAGTTGCTCTTATTATGAGTGAAGTTGAATATCTTTTCATATAGTTAATGATGGCTCATATTTGTTTCTCTGTGATCTATTTCTTCTGCACATTGTAAAACATTGGGCTTTTTAGTCTTTTCCTTATAAAGAGGTAAACATTTTGTGTGACAAAAGTTGTAAATATTTTCTCTGAGATCGTCTCAGTTTTACTTTGCTTATAGCATCATCTTCTTTTTCAATAATCTCAGCACTCCAATGTTTTATTAACTATTTTATGTGCATTGCTATCCAGTCTTGAAATCTGATAAAATATGTCCAGAGTTTCTTATAAAGACAAGTGGAAATGCTCATTTACATTTTGCACATTAATAACAACAATGAAAATGACACAACAGTTATAACTACATAAAAATATATACAAAGATTTGGAAATTCCGTGGTGGTCCAGCAGTTAGGACTCAGCACTTTCACTTCTGTGGACCCGGGTTTGATCCTTGGTCTGGGAATTAAGATCCCACAAGTTATTTGGTGTGCCCTATATATATATATATATAAGTTTACCGACAAAGGTCTGTCTAGTCAAACATATGGTTTTTCTGGTGGTCATGTATTGATGTGAGAGTTGGGCCATAAAGAAAGCTGAGTGCCGAAGATTTGATGCTTTCGAACTGTGGTGCTGGAGAAGATTCTTGAGAGTCCCTTGGACAGCAAGAAGATAAACCAGTCAGTCCTAAAGGAAATCAATCCTGAATATTCATTGGAAGGACTGATGCTGAAACTCAAATACTTTGGCCACCTGATGCGAAAAACTGACTCATTCTTCAGGAAAGACCCTGAAGCTAGGGAAGATTGAAGGTAGGAGGAGAAGGGGATGATAGTGGATGAGATGGTTGGATGGCATCACCGATTTGGTGGACGTGGGTTTGAGCAAGCTCTGGGAGTTGGTGATGGACAGGGAGGCCTGGTGTATGTTGCAGTCCATGGGGTCCCAAAGAGTCAGACACTACTGAGCGACTGAACTGAACTGATAGAATAAAAGTATAATATAGATTTATATGGATTCAAGATAGACTTAATGTTATTTGACTTATAAAACAGGTAGATACTACACAAAAAATGAAGATGTAATTTCCAGAAAAGTAAAATGTCACTTTTCTTCTTAAAATTTAACAATAAATTTCCTGTTGTAATTACTAATTCATAGCCAAATCTTAGACTAATTCAAATTAGCCAGGGTTAGAGTTAAATACCGGAGAAGGCAATGGCACCCCACTCCAGTACTCTTGCCTGGAAAATCCCATGGATGGAGGAGCCTGGAAGGGTACAGTCCATGGGGTCGCTGCGGGTCAGACACGACTGAGCGACTTCACTTTCACTTTTCACTTTCCTGCATTGGAGAAGGAAATGGCAACCCACTCCAGTGTTCTTGCCTGGAGAATCCCAGGGATGGATGTGTGTGTGTGTGTGTGTTAGTTGCTCAGCTGTGTCTGACTCTGCACCACCATGGACTGTAGCCCACCAGGCTCCTCTGTCCATGAAATTCTCCAGGCAAGAATACCAGAGTGGGATGCCATTCTCTTTTCCACAGGATCTTCCTGACCCAGGGATTGAACCTGGGGCTCCTGCATTGCAGGCAGATTCTTTACTGTCTGAGCCACCAGGGAAATCCATTAATCAGCTATACCCTAATACAAGATAAAAGTTTAAAGTTTGAAAAAAAAAAAGAATTGCTTATAAAAACCCTAACGGGAAACTTACAAAGTAGCAATGATGCTGAGAACAAAGAGAGGGAAGTAATATGCAGATGTTTCATTGATGTATATAGTATAATTAAAAGGTATGAGGTGATATTACTGAGGTTTTGGAAAAGGTTTCAACTATTCTTAGGGGATCAATTAAGACACTGAGAATGAACAATCCTATTAAGACCTCAGAAAAAACATCTCCCCTATTATCATGGTGTTATCTCACTAATAGGAAATTCCGTTTCTAACAACTCTTTTCTGTATTTTACTCTACTGGCTTGAGAAGTAGCTTCCTATTTTGAGAAATATATGACATGATATAATCATATATAATTAAGTTAATGGCTTAGAAAGCAAAATGGTAGTAATTTTAAAAAGGAGCAAGTATCTCTCCTGCTAGGTTGTGACACCAGGCTAAGAGGGCTTAGGGTTGGAAAGTAAGTCGTGGGGACTGTGAGCAGGTCAGGTATAAATCTACCTCCATTCAAGGAGAGGAAGGGCATGAGAAGAGTCTGGACAGCCCAGAATGGTCCTGGCACTTGGATGTACAGTTACCACGCTGGGTCAAAGACAGGCTGATGCATCTCCTCTGCCCTAGATGCTATGGGACCCAACTCCTGCCCAACATTAAACTGGGAACATAAGCATCTCAAAGCATACTTGCCAAAAACAGATTATTCACCCTCATAGTATGAAGGCTAGAAGGAGAAGACATTTGCTTATTTTTAAAAGTGGGCTATAAAATGATGAAGTTTCTCCTTACTTCATCTGAAAAACCCAAAGAACAAATATGTTAAAAATTTTGGGACTTCCCTGGCGGTCCAGGAGTTAAGACTTCTTGCTTCCACTGCAGGAGCCAAGAGTTTGGAACTAAGATTCACCCGTTCAGGCCACATGGTGCGGCCAAAAAAAAACAAAAACAAAAAATAACGATGGCTATTAACATGTTTAGAAGGTACTTAAAACATTTGTTTGCAATCCAATTCAAATATATCTGCAAATACATTTTGGACAAATGTTTAAAAAAATCCCGCTTAATTTTGATCCAAGTTTTCTTGTAACTCAGTGATATTTACTACTTACAAGGGCTGAATGTTTTGAAAAACAGAGCCCCAACTTTCTGCAAAACATCCTGAAAGTGCTTTTATCATAGAAATGGGGAGGGGCTAATGATCTGCTCTTTCACTAACAACATCCTGTAGTTATTTAAGTAACACATCATCATTTTCTTGATGGTTGGTGATTCTACAACACCATCGATAGCTATTGCTTGCTTCTTTTCTATTTTTTGGCCAAGGCACGTAAGACCTTAGTTCTCCAACCAGGGATGGAAACTGTGTCCCCTGCATTGGAGACACAGAGTCTGACCACCAGGGAAGTCCCTATCGCCCATTTCTTGGTTCTCTGCTCACCTTGCCTTATCACGTTGTTGGTATCTTTCAAACTCTTAGAGGTGCGGCACTGGATTTAGACAGCAGAGCACTCCTTGGCGTAAGGACTGACCCATCCATGGAAACAGATATCAGTGTGATGGATCCAGCATCATTTGCTGGATTGTATGCAATGGGATTGTAATTTTATGCCCTGTTGTCCCTATTCTGTGTCTCTGGCCATTAACAGAAGACTGTCTGGGTGAAATTGACATATTTTCAGCGGTAATGCTTGAAGAAGGAACAAATTTCTATTTTGTTCCCTCTGTTACGATCCTGTCCTTATGTATTTCCTTTGGGGGAAGGCTTCCCCACAAAGTCTCTTAGGACTCCCAGCCGTAGGAGAACTGTAGCATTCGTGGACAGAAATTGGAGACAACAGTTCCCTACCCTTTTGAAGACTTCCACTGTCAGTCCAAATTTCTTTGACCCTTGGATGACAAGGTCATCCATTTCTTTGACCCNTATTTCCTTTGGGGGAAGGCTTCCCCACAAAGTCTCTTAGGACTCCCAGCCGTAGGAGAACTGTAGCATTCGTGGACAGAAATTGGAGACAACAGTTCCCTACCCTTTTGAAGACTTCCACTGTCAGTCCAAATTTCTTTGACCCTTGGATGACAAGGTCATCCATTTCTTTGACCCAGGAGACACTGGCATAATGGGAAAGATGTCCTTGTACATTTCCCCCACCTCCTGTTTCAAAATTATTTGGGAATATAACTTCTTCACAGGTAGGAACTTTGCAGAAGCATGGAGAGTCTCCCACAGTGCAGAATCATGACTCCATTAAATTCTCTAAAATCTGTTCTTCGATGCTGTTGAGGTGTTTCACCATGTCCCTGGAGAGTCCCTCTTCTCTATCACTTCAGTTCAGTCGCTCAGTCGTGTCCAACTCTGTGACCCAATGGACTGCAGCATGCCAGGCTTCCCTGTCCATCACCAACTCCCAGAGCTTGCTCAAATTCATGTCCCTCAAATCGGTGATACCATCCAAATGTCTTTGTTCTTGGGAATTACCTGCTAGAGCATTTAGGGGTAAAGAATCATAAGGTCTCAAATTACTTTCAAATGGCACATTCATTAACAACAACACCACGACCATCATCACCACATAGACACGGAGTGAAACAAAAGCAAGTTAAACAAACATTAATGAGCAGTGAATCTAGATGAAGCAGTGAATAAAGATACTAGTCTTGTAATTTAAATAGGCTTTAAAATGTTCAAAATAGAAAATTAAGAATGGCCCAGCCTGTGATACCTGTTTCTGTTCTTTGAAGGTTTTCAAGCTTGACCCCAAGGTGAAGGCTTGCTCTTTCTGTGGAGATGGGTCTGCAAAGTATATTCCTGGGAGTGGCATGGCTAGGTCTGAGAGTAAAGACATATGTTGTTCAGCTAGATAGCTATCATCAGATTTCTCCCCATGGAGTTTGTATCATTTTGCATGTCCGCCAGCAATGCATGAGAAGGTGATTCCCATCTTAGAAATTGTTGCCAGTTTTATAGGTGAAGACTGCCACTTCAGGGTAGTTTTCACTGGAGTTGCTCTTATTATGAGTGAAGTTGAATATCTTTTCATATAGTTAATGATGGCTCATATTTGTTTCTCTGTGATCTATTTCTTCTGCACATTTTAAAACATTGGGCTTTTAGTCCTTTCCTTATAACTCCTTGCAGTCCAAGGGACTCTCAAGAGTCTTCTCCAACACCACAGATCAAAAGCATCCATTCTTTGGTGCTCAGCTTTCTTTATGGTCCAACTCTCACATCTGTACATGACTCCTGGAAAAACCATAGTCTTGACTAGACGGACCTTTGTTGGCTAAAGATGCCTCTGCTTTTTAATATGCTGTCTAGGTTGGCCATAGCTTTTCTTCCAAGGAGCAAGTGAAAGAGATCCAAATCATTGACCTGCCTGTACTTACTTACACAAATGTCCCATGACAGTCCTTTTCCCTGTCCCTTCACTTTCTACCTTCACACAGGCCCTGAGTATTTTCCCTGAACTGCTGCCACCTCCTGATTAGTCCCTGTGCCTCAGCTTTTTCTTCTTCCTGACCCTGCAACCAACAGTCACTTCACAATTCAGTTTCTTTCTGGTAGTTCATTTTCTGGTTTAAAAATCTCCTGGAGACCTCACCATTGCTCTCTGTGTAAAAGGCATCCTTCAGTTTAGTTCAGTTCAGTTCAGTCGCTCAGTCGTGTCTGACTCTTTGCGACCCCATGAATCACAGCACGCCAGGCCAAAAAAAAAAAAAAAGAATAGGGGGTTTGGGAAGGTCATATATTCTGCTATGTTCAAAATGGAGAACCAACAAGGACTACTGAACATACATGTGACACGAAACTCTACTCAATGTAATAGGCCAGTCTGGATGGGAGGGGGGCTTGGGGGAGAATGAATACATGTGTATGTATGGCTGAGTTCCTTGCTGTTCATCTGAAACCGTCACAACATTGTTAATCAGCTATGTGTGTGTGTGTGTGTGTTAGTTGCTCAGCTGTGTCTGACTCTGCACCACCATGGACTGTAGCCCACCAGGCTCCTCTGTCCATGAAATTCTCCAGGCAAGAATATCAGAGTGGGATGCCATTCCCTTTTCCACAGGATCTTCCTGACCCAGGGATTGAACCTGGGGCTCCTGCATTGCAGGCAGATTCTTTACTGTCTGAGCCACCAGGGAAATCCATTAATCAGCTGTACCCTAATACAAGATAAAAGTTTAAAGTTTGAAAAAAAAAAAAGAATTGCTTTATAAAAACCCTAATGGGAAACTTACAAAGTAGCAATGATGCTGAGAACAAAGAGAGGGGAGTAATATGCAGATGTTTCATTGATGTATATAGTACAATTAAAAGGTATAAGGTGATATTACTGAGGTTTTGGAAAAGGTTTCAACTATTCTTAGGGGATCAATTAAGACACTGAGAATGAACAATCCTATTAAGACCTCAGAAAGAACATCTCCTCTATTATATGGTGTTATCTCACTAATAGGAAATTCAGTTTCTAACAACTCTTTTCTATATTTTACTCTACTGGCTTGAGAAGTAGCTTCCTATTTTGAGAAATATATGACATAATATAATCATATATAATTAAGTTAATGGCTTAGAAAGCAAAATGATAGTAATTTTAAAAAGGACCAAGTATCTCTCTTGCTAGGATGTGACACCAGGCTAAGAGGGCTTAGGGTTGGAATGTAAGTCGTGGGGACTGTGAGCAGGTCAGGTATAAATCTACCTCCATTCAAGGAGAGGAAGGGCATGAGAAGAGTCTGGACAGCCCAGAATGGTCCTGGCACTTGGATGTACAGTTACCACGCTGGGTCAAAGACAGGCTGATGCATCTCCTCTNTGTGACACCAGGCTAAGAGGGCTTAGGGTTGGAAAGTAAGTCGTGGGGACTGTGAGCAGGTCAGGTATAAATCTACCTCCATTCAAGGAGAGGAAGGGCATGAGAAGAGTCTGGACAGCCCAGAATGGTCCTGGCACTTGGATGTACAGTTACCACGCTGGGTCAAAGACAGGCTGATGCATCTCCTCTGCCCTAGATGCTATGGGACCCAACTCCTGCCCAACATTAAACTGGGAACATAAGCATCTCAAAGCATACTTGCCAAAAACAGATTATTCACCCTCATAGTATGAAGGCTAGAAGGAGAAGACATTTGCTTATTTTTAAAAGTGGGCTATAAAATGATGAAGTTTCTCCTTACTTCATCTGAAAAACCCAAAGAACAAATATGTTAAAGAATTTTGGGACTTCCCAGGCGGTCCAGGAGTTAAGGCTTCCTGCTTCCACTGCAGGAGCCAAGAGTTTCATTCCTTATCAGGGAACTAAGATTCACCCGTTCAGGCCACATGGTGCGACCAAAAAAAGCAAAAACAAAAAACAACTATGGCTATTAACATGTTTAGAAGGTACTTAAAACATTTGTTTGCAATCCAATTCAAATATATCTGCAAATACATTTTGGACAAATGTTTAAAAAAATCCCGCTTAATTTTGATCCAAGTTTTCTTGTAACTCAGTGATATTTACTACTTACAAGGGCTGAATGTTTTGAAAAACAGAGCCCCAACTTTCTGCAAAACATCCTGAAAGTGCTTTTATCATAGAAATGGGGAGGGGCTAATGATCTGCTCTTTCACTGACAACATCCTGTAGTTAAGTAACACATCATCATTTTCTTGATGGTGATTCTACAACACCATCGATAGCTATTGCTTGCTTCTTTTCTATTTTTTGGCCAAGGTATGTAAGACCTTAATTCTCCAACCAGGGATGGAAACTGTGTCCCCTGCATTGGAGACACAGAGTCTGACCACCAGGGAAGTCCCTATCGCCCATTTCTTGGTTCTCTGCTCACCTTGCCTTATCACGTTGTTGATCTTTCAAACTCTTAGAGGCGCGGCACTGGATTTAGACAGCAGAGCACTCCTTGGCCTAAGGACTGACCCATCCATGGAAGCTGATATCAGTGTGATGGATCCAGCATCATTTGCTGGATTGTATCCAATGGGATTGTAATTTTATGTCCTGTTGTCCCTATTCTATGTCTCTGGTCATTAACCAGACAGAAGACTCCGGGTGAAATTGACATATTTTCAGCGGTAATGCTTGAAGAAGGAACAAATTTCTATTTTGTTCCCTCTGTTACGATCCTGTCCTTATGCATTTCCTTTGGGGGAAGTCTTCTCCACAAAGTCTCTTAGCACTCCCAGCCGTAAGAGAACTGTACCGTTCGTGGACAGAAATTGGAGACAACAGTTCCCTACCCTTTTGAAGACTTCCACTGTCAGTCCAGATTTCTTTGACCCTTGGATGACAAGGTCATCCATTTCTTTGACCCAGGAGACACTGGCATCATGGGAAAGATGTCTTTGTACATTTCTCCCACCTCCTGTTTCAAAATTATTTGGGAATATAACTTCTTCACAGGTAGGAACTTTGCAGAAACATGGAGAGCCTCCCACAGTACAGACTCATGACTCCATACTAAATTCTCTAAAATCTGTTCTTCGATGCTGTTCAGGTGTTTCACCATGTCCCTGGAGATTCCCTCTTCTGAGCAGATCACCACCTCTATCACTTCAGTTCAGTCGCTCAGTCGTGTCCAACTCTTTGTGACCCCATGGACTGCAGCATGCCAGGCTTCCCTGTCCATCACCAACTCCCAGAGGTTGCTCAAATTCATGTCCCTCAAATCGGTAATACCATCCAACCATCTCATCCTCTGTCATCCCCTTCTCCTCCTGCCTTCAATCTCCACAAATCAGGGTCTTTTCCAATGAGTCAGTTCTCTGCATCAGGTGGCCAAAGTACTGGAGTTTCAGCTTCGGCATCAGTCTTTCCAGGGGACTGATTTCCTTTAGGACTGACTGGTTTGATCTCCTTGCAGTCCAAGGGACTCCCAAGAGTCTTCTCCAACACCGCAGTTCAAAAGCATCAGTTCTTAGGTGCTCAGCTTTCTGTATGGTCCAACTCTCATATCCATACATGACTACTGGAAAAGCCATAGCTCTGACTAGATGAACCTTTGACGGCAAAGTAATGTCTCTGCTTGTTAATATGCTGTCTAGGTTTGTCATAGCTTTTCTTCCAAGGAGCAAGCATCCTTTAATTTCATGGCTGCAGTCACCATCTACAGTGATTTTGGAGCCCAAGAAAATAAAGTCTGACACTGTTGCCATTGTCACTCCACCACCTCTATAACACTTTGAGGCAGGCGACAGATAGCCAGTGTGTAACTTCCTCTGGGCTGTAGATGTCCTGGATGGCGGCGGAGTCAGCTTGTGTTGCCCTCGTCCAGGTTCAGCTCCCGACACAAAACGCCTGCAGCTCCACCCACATCGCGCGACCACCGCCACCTGCCTCAGCTTGGTGCCCGCCCTTGTTTCTCCTCCTTCCGCTGAGCGCTACCCACAAGCACCCGCACCAAGGCGGGCGAAGAACCACGGCTCTTCGATGGTCTACATCCGCGCGTCGCCTCAAAAAAGTCCGTTTCTTTTCCAGGGTTCCGAGCCTGTCCTTCACTGGAAATGTGATAAAAAGCATATCATCTTAAGTGACTTCTAAATCTGCTTAAGTCGTTTTATTTATAAATTTAATTTTATTGCTCCTGGATTTCTCCCAACATTTTATGGAAAATTTCAAACATGCAAGAAAGTTGAAAGAAATGTACAAAAAATAAAAAAGAAAGAAAGAGGTGTACATGTGTCTACCACTTAGATTCTGTTACCAACATTTTGCCATACTTGTCTAATCGTATTTCTGTTTAGTCTATCCGTCTAACTTTTTAAGGCATTTCAAAGTAAATTGCAGACATCAGTACACTTTTCCTAAATAATTCAGCCTGTATGTAATTAACCACAGTTCAATTTTTTTTTGCTGCTTTTAATTTTCAATATTAATAATAAAAGATTCTCCCACTTTCAAGATGGAAAGAAATTCATTAATGGATTCTTCTAGTTGACGTGTGTCCACTTTCACACAGCGATCCAGTTGAGCTGTTTCAAATCCTGAAAGATGATGCTGTGAAAGTGCTGCACTCAATCTGCCAGCAAATTTGGAAAACTCAGCAGTGGCCACAGGACTGGAAAAGGTCAGTTTTCATTCCAATTCCAAAGAAAGGCAATGCAAAAGAATCCTCCAACTACCGCACAATTGCACTCATCTCACATGCTAGTAAAGTAATGCTTAAAATTCTCCAAGCCAGGCTTTAGCAATATGTGAACCGTGAACTCCCTGATGTTCAAGCTGGCTTTAGAAAAGGCAGAGGAACCAGAGATCAAATTGCCAACATCCGCTGGATCATGGAAAAAGCAAGAGAGTTCCAGAAAAACATCTACTTCTGCTTTATTGACTATGCCAAAGCCTTTGACTGTGTGGATCACAATAAACTGTGGAAAATTCTGAAAGAGATGGGAATACCAGACCACCTAAAGGAGATCCAACCAGTCCATTCTGAAGGAGATCAGCCCTGGGATTTCTTTGGAAGGAATGATGCTAAAGCTGAAACTCCAGTACTTTGGCCACCTCATGCGAAGAGTTGACTCGTTGGAAAAGGCTCTGATGCTGGGAGGGATTGGGGGCAGGAGGAGAAGGGGACGACCGAGGATGAGATGGCTGGATGGCATCACAGACTCGATGGATGTGAGTCTGAGTGAACTCCGAGAGATGGTAATGAACAGGGAGGCCTGGCGTGCTGCGATTCATGGGGTCGCAAAGAGTCGGACACGACTGAGCGACTGAACTGATTTGGAGTTTATGCAGGTACATGTTGTGAGAACTAAATCCAACTTTATACATAAATATATATATATACATACACAGGGACTCTCTGTTTTAAAAGTATTTTATCGAGATTTAATTCACATAAAATTCACCCTTTTTAATTGTGTACAATTTAGTGGGTTTTAGTATTTCACAACGGAGAAGGCAATGGCATCCCACTCCAGTACTCTTGCCTGGAGAATCCCATGGACGGAGGAGCCCAATGGGCTGCCATCTGTGGGGTCGCACAGAGTTGGACACGACTGAAGCGACTCAGCAGCAGCAGCAGCAGCAGCAGTATTTCACAAAGTTGTGCACCTATCATTGCTACAGGCTATATTTGTAACCACTCCAGTACTCTTGCCTGGAGAATCCCATGGACGGAGGAGCCCAATGGGCTGCCATCTGTGGGGTCGCACAGAGTTGGACACGACTGAAGCGACTCAGCAGCAGCAGCAGCAGCAGCAGTATTTCACAAAGTTGTGCACCTATCATTGCTACAGGCTATATTTGTACATATATGTTATGTATGTGTGTGTGTGTATTTGTTTTTCTCCGAATGTCTCTCTAGTCTTAGCGGCACATATTAAGAGCTCCATCTTGCTGCCAGAGAGTTGAGATGCTGCAGTTGTCACTAATTTGGGAGACCAATTCCGTTCCACTGGTCTGTTTGTCCGGTCTCCCTAACAACGGTTCTGGTTTAGGACTCTGGTAAGGGGCAGGGGGGCGACAGACATGCGGTCACGACTTCAAGGCCTTTAGTCAAGTTCTTTCAGAAAAGAATCCTGCTACATTAAGGCTCTCCAACAGAGTAAATCCCCAAGGACTGAAAAAAAGCCAACTGGGCAGGAGCATGGTCAGCAGGAAATCCTGGGAAGGAGAGGTACCAAGGATCAAGACACGCCCCATTCTCGAGTCTCCCCTCTCCTCTCCTCTCCCGACTCCCCAGCCCGGGCTGGGGGCCCTCCCCTTCTCTGTCCGTCTCCCCCTTTCTGAGGACTAGTGGACCCGCACCAGGGGTTGTCCCATCCGATCGCATCCTAGGACTGCCCCCAGGAAAGCACCTGCACAGCGTGGCTGAGGCACCCAGGGGTTTCGGAAGTGAGGCCAAGCGTGTCCAATGCTTGCCGAGCGAAGTCTTCGGAGCTCACTATGAGCAGTCCCTTTTTCAAGGGATAGGTCATATTTGTTTCAACCATAAGGGGGCTCACTGTCTGCAGGTAGGAAAGGGGTCAAGATAAGAACTCCCTTCCCTCCCAAGCCTAAGCTCCCGGGCCCTCTCCAAGAATCCCTGAATGCCACCCCTCTTGTGGGCCACGCCCCCAGGTATATGTTGACCACGCCCCCTCCAGAACCCACCCCGCCTCCCGGACCACGCCCCCTCGAGAACCCACCCCTTGCGACTTTCGCGCCACGGAAGCTTTTTCTTAAAAAAGGTTCTTCCTTCCTTCTTCCCTCTTTCTCTCTTTTCCTTCCTTCCACCCTACTTCTCTCTCCCTCTTTTCTTTTCCTCTTTCCCCTCCCTTCCCTTCCTTTCTTTCTTAAATTATACTGAAGTATATAGTTGATTTACATCCACCGAAGCTTTTTGACCTCACCCCCGCCTCATTCCCAGCCAGCCCCTGCTCCTAGGAGCCTCCACTGAATCCAAGCTCCTTCTCCCTCAGAGACCGCCCCTCGTGAGTTGCCCCTCCTGCCCGTCTCGAGCTCCTTCCCTCCGGAGTCAGGCACCTGCACGATGACACCTTTGGAGCGGTACTCTGTGCCCACGGCCACGGAGAAGCTTCGCACAAAGGCCTGCGGAGAACGAGAGGCGGGTCCCAGGACCACGAGCTTTCCGCGTGGAGTCCTCCAGCCCGCCCCCTGTCCCGACGTGCGGTCCCGTATCCTAGAACATTCCCCCGTTCCCGGAGGGGCCCCTCCCTCACGGCTCAGGTTCTCACCTTAACACCCAGAAGCTCTAAGCCCTCCTTTTGTTCCCATACTCTCAATCTCCATTCCAGCCGCGCCAGTCTCCGTGTATTCCCTGACCTCCTCCCACCTCACCGGTTCTTGAAATCCTAGCTTTCTTTTCTCTTTAGAAAAAAACCCCCACAAAATCTGACTTGCCCACTGGACTGTGCCCCAGATATCTGACCTACTAATAGCCTCAGATTCTGGTGATACATCACACACACACACACACACACACACACACACACACACACAAGCATTCGATCTTTTCCGCCATAACCTTCAGGGCCAGAATTAAGGGCTACTGTAGGAATGGCAGCGTGGCAGCCAGCCCGTGCCCAGTCTGTGGGTCTGGGTACCTTGGTGGCCGCATACACTGCTAAATATGGATAGGGCTTCCTGTCAGCTACTGAAGATATGTTGATGATGATGCCTTTGCCCCTGGAGGAGGAAGCATTAGTTGGAAGGCAGTCACTGCCAATGGCGAAGAGAGGGTCCTAGTGATTTACCCACCTCCCCACCCTTTACTCGCCGTGCTAACCAGAAAGATCAGAGAGATAGGGAAGAGTTGGAAATGTGAATGGGAGAGCTGGGAATAGAAATAGCCAGAGGTTGGATGGGGGAAAGATCCAGAGTGAAAGACAAATAGACTGCCTCTCACCTGCTGACCATTCGGGGCAGGAGGATTCTAGTCATCTGCAGGAGGAATAAAGAGGCTCCTGTCTTTCCTTCTTTCCACTGCTTTCACCTGCCCAGACTCCTGGCCCCTCCTCAAGTTCACTCCTGTCCCCCTACTTCCCATCAGGGACTATTCCGCTAGCACTACCTCCATGCCAAGTCCAGTACTGGGGGATATTGAGGACCACCCAGAGTGGTCAGAGCAATGCTGACTCTGAACCCAGTCCCGCCTAGCCCCGACCCACCTGGGCCACAGACATCATGTTGCAGTTTATAATATCCTGGAGTTTCTAGGGGAAGAAAATGGAACCAATCAGTCCTTTCCTTCACCACAACTCTGCCACACTCCCATATTTTCTAGCTTACTTTTCTTTTAATGTGGAACACAGTTTTAAAAACCTGCATCTAGTAGAATTTAAAATACACATAAACTTCGACGCATCGACTCCACTTCTGGAAATGTATTCCTTTCTAAGATACTCACATATGTGGGGAATGCATATGTCCAAAAATACACATTATAACACAATTTGTAGTCAGATATACCAGGAAACATCCTGAATATCCATCAGTACTGGGATGACTAAATAAACACTGGGCAGCCCATGGATAGACCACTGAACAACAAGTAAAAAGAATGGATCAGCTAATTATTCTGATTAAAATGATCCCCAAGATACCTTTCTACTTGTGAAAGGTGAAGTGCAGAACAATAGGCTGCAGCCATTTGGATAAAAATTATATATACATTCTTCTGTAGGCATAAAGAGAAAAACCTATCACTATTTTAAACTGGGGGGCATTTTTGGGGAATAAGATTGAAGGGAGAAGGGAGATTTTCACCTTCATTTCGTTAACGTCTCTCTTTGGATTTTCTGATCAGTAAACTATTTATAAATGCATACCATATACATACCAAAGTGCACAAATCTTAGAGTAAAAACTAAACACAAATCTTTAGCTTCTACCCACGTAAAGGAAGTATTGGGACTTCCCTGGTGGTCCAGTGGCTAAGACTCTACATTCGCAATACAGGGGGCCAGGTTCAATCCCTGGTCAGGGAACTAGAACCCACAGGCCGAACTAAAAGATCCCACAGCCGCAACTAAGACCCAGCACAACCAAATAAATAAAAAAAATATTTTTTAAAAGATTCAATGCAACTGCTATTAAAATCCTAGTAGCATATTTTGCAGAAAGAAAAACCCTGCTCAAAATTCATATGGAATCTCAAGGGACCCTGATATGAGCCAGACTAATCTTGCATCCATCATTTCCACTTCTGGGTATATGCCCAAAAGAATTAAAAGCAGGTACCCAACACTGCTGTATTTAAAATGGATAACCAACAAGGACCTATCGTATTGTATATGGAACTCTGTTCAATGTTATGTGCCAGCTTGAATGGGAGGGGAGTTTGGGAGAGAATGGATACATGTATATGTATGGCTGAGTCCCTTCGCTATTCACCTGAAACTACCAGAACATTGCTAATTGGCTATACTCCAATTCAAAATAAAAAGTTTAAAGTTTGGGGAATAAAAAGCAGGTGCCCAACAGATATTGGTACATCAACGGTTCATAGCAGCATTATTCACAACAGCCAATAGGTGGAAACAACCCAAGTATCTATCAACAGTGAAGAGATAAAGGGGGATACACATTAACACATATGATGGAATATTATTCAGCCTTAAAAAGAAAATTGGGACACAGGCTGTGACATGGATGGACCCTGAAAATACTATGTTAAATGAAACAAACCAGGCCCAAAAGAATTAAATACAGTATGATTCCACTTATAGGAGCCATCTAGAATAGGCACATTCATAGAGACAGAATGGTGGTTTCCAGGACCTGCAGGGAGTTCGGAACTGGGGCTTACTGTTCAACAGGTAGAGAGCTGAAAAAGTTCTGGAGATGGATGGAGGGGATTGTTTCACATCAATCTGAGTGTACACAACACCACTGAACTGCACACACAAGAGTCAAAATGACAAAATGTAAGTTATATATATTTGCCATAACTGAAAAGCAAAGCAAAGGAAAAGAATGAAATTCTGATATTTGCTAACAACACAGATGAAGTTGAAAACATTATGCTAACTGAAATAAGCCAGACACCAAAGGAAACTATTCCGTGATTTCTCCTCTATGAGGTATCTAGAATTAGCAAGCTTGTAGACAGAGAAAAGTAGAAATAGATGTTACGAGGGAATAGGGAAGAATGTGGAGATACTGCTTAATAGGACCTGTTTAACTTACAGGTCCTGTATTTAATTTATACTGCTTAATGAGCTTCTGTTTGGGATGATGGAAAAGTTTTGGAAATACACAGTGGTAACAGCTGTACTACATTGTGAATGTATTTAATGCCACGAAGTTGCAAACTTTAAAATGGTTAAAATGGCAGGTTTTATGTTATATATGTCATAATTTTTAAAAACTTTATGCTGATATTTCCATTACCCTGGCTCCATGTGGACCTTGTATATTATCTCTCTTATGTTCAATCATGAATTTTCTTCTAATATTCCTGGTTACATTTTTTTGGTGTTGAATATTTAATATTAAAAAAATTTAACTGCTAATTTGAGTCTCTGGACTACATCACTTTTCTCTAAAAATGGTTTGGTTTTGCGTCTCCCAGGTAGCTAAACTAGGGGATGCCAAAATGTCAGATCCACATAATCCCAGGGGAATTAAGGCCATCTGAGAACTGGCTTCAGTTCCTGTGAAGCCTCTGCTGTGCTGTGCTTCGTCGCTCAGTCATCTCCAAGTCTTTGTGACCCGCTGGACTGTAGCCCACCAGGCTCCTCTGTCCACGGGATTCTCCAGGCAGGAATACTGGAGTGGGTTCCCATGCCCTCTTCCAGGGCCTATGAAACTACTTTACCCTAACTCCTGGATTACAGTGTTCAGGATTCCGACCTAAAATCTGAGATATTTTCCAAAGCTCTGTGCTATGCTATTTGTTGCAGCTCCAACACTATTCATGTTGAAGGGAAATGTTGCTTCAGATGTCAGATTTCACCTCTCTTGGATTCTCTCTTCCCTCAAATCTTGATGTGACAATTCCTCATTGCCTTAGTAGGTTGATGCCTTCAAACTGTTATTTTAAAACTATTTTATCCAGCTCTCCTACTCGTTCTCATTTGCAGGGTTAGTCTTCAGTCACAACTTGCTCTAATACCAGAGGCAGAATTCACAGGCTGATTCTCCTTGCATTTTCTAAAATGAGCCTATGCCTTCTTTTTCTTTTCTGACTTCTGTTAGCACAGATTAATTTTTATTGGAGCACAATTGCTTTACAATGTTGTGTTAGTTTCTGCTGCACAACGAAGTGAATCAGCTCTGTGTATACATAAAGCCCCTCCCTCTTGGACCTCCTCCCACTCCCTTATGCCTTCCTTCTGAAATATTTAGAATTTATTTATTTATTTTTTTTGTGTGTAGCAAAGTTTTATTAATGTGTTAAAGGGACAGGGAAANGCTGCACAACGAAGTGAATCAGCTCTGTGTATACATAAAGCCCCGCCCTCTTGGACCTCCTCCCACTCCCTTATGCCTTCCTTCTGAAATATTTAGAATTTATTTATTTATTTTTTTTGTGTGTAGCAAAGTTTTATTAATGTGTTAAAGGGACAGGGAAAGCTTCTGACATAGACATCAGAAGGGGGACGGAGAGTGCCCCGACTATCTAGTCTTATCAAGGCCTTATACTTTTACCGGACCCACACCAGGCGTCTTAAACTAACAAGATCAGAACAATAGAGAATTTAAAAGCCATCCTGATCTCCTGTTTTGTCTATGTCTAATGATAATAGCCCTCATTTATGGAGCACACAACTTAGGTTTATGTGCATTATGTTGTCTTATCAGCTGATACTATCTTATCAGCTCTACGAGGTCAGCAAAAACCACTGATTCCCATTTTATAGTTATGAGACTGAGGTGCTGATTTTCCCACGTGGCTCATTCCCTGCCCCTACTCTTTTTGTGGCCACACTGCCGGCCACGTGAGATCTTATTTCCCTGACCAGGGACAGAACCCCCATCCGCCACC
>SJYT01081660.1:203093-214365 GCA_006410635.1 Cephalophus harveyi
GAAGCACGGAGTCTTAACCACTGGACAGCCAGGGAAGTCCCTCATTTCTCCAGAAAGTTAGCACCGGAGAATATAAAACGGGCAGAACCAGACTCCATTTAGACAGTGGTCCTGGTTGAGCACTGCAGAAGGGCGCCCCATGGAAGGAGAGCATAGATTCCTAGCTCTCCAAACACAATGGAACTAGTGTGCTGCGCGGGGTCTTCCAACAGAGGGAGCAGTGTAAGGCAGAGCTCCCGCGGACTAGTTCTCGGTGTTCCTCACCTTGGCGATGTCCTCCTCACAGTCGAGCAGTTTACTCAAGCGGGGTGTATATTTTTGGCCCACGTTGTTTACTGAATGAGAGGGGACAAAGTGCTTGTGTCACTCCAACAGTCCCTGGGACACCGGGCGGGGCCAAAGGGGAGTGTTTGCCAGAGAGGGCGACCAGGAGAGTGTTCCGGGGTCAGGGTGAGCCCGGGGGCGGCTGAGAGCAGCGCTGCTCCCAACGGGCACGGGGACATACCCAATACTCCGATCTCCAGGTCCTTCAGTCCCGCCTCAATGGTCTCGTAGATTTCCAAGCCCCCGGTGAAATCCACCTGAATCACTCGTGTGCTTTTGCCGTAAAGCCGCTCTGGGAAAGTGTGAGGGGTTGAGGGGGCGAGGCGGAGTGGGAGCCAGGCTTTTGGCTGTAACTCATCTCTGCCTGCATCTCACTCCGGTCTCAGTTCAGCCCCAGGCCCTTACCCTTCCTTCGGAGGCCCCAGAGGCAGTGGGAGCGTGCTCCCTGCACCCGCCTCCACCACGCCCCGACCACGCCCCGTCAAACCTCAGCCCTAGAGCCAGGAGGGCCGCGTTTCCGAGCTCCCCGCCCTTCCTCTACTCACCTATCTCCTTTGCCTCGTGCTNCTTCGGAGGCCCCAGAGGCAGTGGGAGCGTGCTCCCTGCACCCGCCTCCACCACGCCCCGACCACGCCCCGTCAAACCTCAGCCCTAGAGCCAGGAGGGCCGCGTTTCCGAGCTCCCCGCCCTTCCTCTACTCACCTATCTCCTTTGCCTCGTGCTTCAACTTGCTCAGGTCTCGACTGATGAGGACCACGTTCAGACCTCTCCTGGCGAGCTGCAGGAGATGCATTCGTTTATTTATTCACGAAAGCCACAAATATTTCCTGTGTGCTGACAGCGTGCTGCGCTGTTGTAGGTGCTGCCGATGCAGAGGTGAACAAAAGAGAAATAAGGGAAGTCGGCCCTCGCGGAGCATGCATTCTGGGGCCAGAGTATTCCAGGCAGAAGGAACAGCAAGTGCAGGCCCTTAGGCAAAGGCTGGCTAGCTTAAAGGACCACACCCAGCCCAGGGTGCGCTGAATGAAGTATTCTTGCCTGGGAAATCCCATGGAGAGAGGGCCCTGGAGGGCTACAGTACGTGGGGTCACAAGAGAGTCGGACACGACTTAGTGACTAAACAAGCCCTGCCTTCGTGCCCATTCGGGGACATCGCTGCAGCTTTCTCCCATCGTCCCCGTGCATCAGGCTCTCTCTTTTCTGGATGATTCCCATTCACCGTGCAGACATACCAGAAGGTCTTCTTTGTTCCGGTGTTCCCCCATTTCTCATCACGCCACCCCACTTTACTCAACATTCTAAGAACTGCTTACCCTGGCTCTCTCCCGGGCCGCGTGTACCCACTCCCGTTGGACTCCTGCCCCCACTGAGCCACCCAAACCACTCTGGTCAACAGTAACTTCCACGGTGGTAAACCCAGTGCTGTTCTCAGCACCTCCCAGCAGTAGCTGACACGTTCATCACCGCCTCCTCCAGGCAACGTTCTTTCCCTGGCTTCCAAGACATCTCTTCCAACCTTGGTTTCCCTCCTGCTCTGCCTCAGATCTTGTGCCTCATCTTCCGTGCTTCTTAACTCTGAGTGCTCCAGGGAGCATTTTGGGGTGATTCAGACTGTGCTCCCCTTCTGCATCCACACCTACTACCATGGGCATCTCATCTAGTATTGGGACTTGATTTTTTACAATATTATGTATTTGTTTATTTTTGGCTGCGCTGGGTCTCCATTGTTGTGCGGGCTTTTCTCTAGTGGTGGCAGGCAGGGCCTACTCTCTAGTTGCAGCGCTCGGGTTTCTCTTCCTGGTGGCTTCTCTTGTTGGAGAGCACGGGCTGTAGGCACATGGGCTTCAGTAGTTGCAGGATATGGGCTCAGTACCTGTGGCTTCCAGGCTCTAGGGCACAAGCTCAGTAGTTGTGAGGCATGGACTTAGTTGCTCCTCAGCATGTGAGATCTTCCCAGACCAGGGATCAAACTCATGTCCCCTGCACTAGCAAATGGATTCTTTTCCGCTGGATCACCAGGGAGGCCCCCTAGTCTTAGGACTTTAAATGCCATTGTTATGATGTTGATGCTCCAATTTCTATCTCCACCCATTCTGAACTCCAGAATGGCATTTCCAACTTCTGGAACTTCACAACTTGGATACCTAACTGGTATCTCAAATGTGTGTGTTAGTCGCTCAGTCATGTCCAACTCTGCAACCCCATGGACTATAGAGCCCGCCAGGCTCCTCTGTCCATGGGATTTCCCAGGCAAGAATACTGGAGGTTGCCATTTCCTATTCCAGGGCATCTTCCCAGCCCAGGGATCAAACCTGGGTCTCCCGCATTGCAGGCAGACTCTTTATCATCTGAGCCACCAAGAAAGATAGAATGTCCAAAATGTTAAACTTAGAATGTCCAAAACTAGACTCCTTTCCACTTCCCCCAAACCTGGTCCTCTCCTCAGTTTAACTCCATTGCAGTGATGGCAGCTCCATTCTTTGAGGTATTCTGGTCACAAATCCCATAAATAATTTATTTTATGAGGTCAGCATTATCCTAATAGCAAAAATGAAACAAAGATGACAAGAAAACTACAAACTAACATCCCTCATAAACTTAGACACAAAAATTCTCAATGAAATATGAGTAAATCAAGTCCAGCAATATAGAAAAAGGATAAGAGGTAATGCTCAAGCTGGGATTTATTGCAGGAATGCAGGGTTAGTTCAACTTTTGCAAAATCAATGGATGTAATTTACCATATAATCAGACTAAAGAAGGAAAACCATATGATCACATCAACAGACAGAAAAATTACCTGACAAAAGTCAACTATCCATGATAAAAAAAAAAAAAAAAAAAACTCTTAGCGACCTAGGTATAGAAAGGGCCTCTCTTGACCTCATAAAGGTCCTATGAATACATACATACACACATACATGAATTTAAAAAACCTAACATTGTGCTGAATGGTTGAAAACTGAATGCTTTTCCTCTAAGAACAGGAACAAAGCAAGGATGTTACCTCTTACCACTTCTCTAAATGTCCTATTTAATTTCCTGGGCAGTACAATAAGGCAGAGAAAAGAAATAAAATGTATGCAGATTGGAAAGAAGAAATAACATTTTCTCTGTACATGGATGACAGGTCTGTCTACACAGAAAATCTCAAGAAATCTTAAAAATGGTTACAAGAACTAAGTGGGTTTAGCAAATTTTCAGTTTATATAAGGTCAGAGGTTTGGAGTCATACTCTACATCCAATCTTTAGAATAAATCTTGTCAGTACAAGGCTTCCCTTATAGCTCAGTTGGTAAAAAAGCCACCTGTAATGCAGGAGACCCTGGTTTGATTCCTGGGTTTGGAAGATCTGCTGGAGAAGGGATAGGCTACCCATTCCACTATTCTTGGGCTTCCCTTGTGGCTCAACTGGGAAAGAATCCATGAGTACTAATGTCAAAATCAATCCAAAATTTGGGACTTCTCTGGTGGCCCAGTGGCTAAGACTCTCTGCTTCCAACGCAAGGGGCCAAGGTTTGATTCCTGGTCAGGGAACTAGATCTCATATGCTGCAATTAAAAGATGCAGCATGCTGCAATGAAGATCAAAGATTCCCTGTGCTAAGGGAATTTGCTGCAGGTCAACTAAGACCTGACACAGCCAAAATAAATGAGCTGATAATTATTGATAATTCAATAAAACCAAAGTGCAAGTACTTCTCATGCCCCGATGGGATCACACTTGGATGAGTCATCAAGATCTCTTGCTTGGATTTTGCAAGAGCCTGGATAAGCAGGATCTCCCTGCTTGCATCCTCACCCCCTATAGTGTCATACCCCTCTTCAGAACCCATCTCACTCAGTAGATGTTAAAGTCTCCACAATAACCTACCAGATTCCCCATGATCTGTCCTGAAATTGCATTTCTGCCCTCATGTCCTACTGCTCCTTTCTCCTTGTGACTCTGATACAATCACAGCAGGCCTTTTCCTGCTTCTCCAACAAGTGATGCTCCCTACCGCAGGGCTTTGCACTGGTGATTCCTTCTCCCCGGAAATTCCTCTTCCCAGTTATTCACAAGACTCCATCCCTCATCTCCTTCTCATCTTTGCTCAATGCTGCCTTCTCAGTGACATATTTGATTACCCTACATAAAAATTGGAACCTGCACATGGCAACTATTCCAGTATTTGATACACTATAGATTTCATTTGTTTATCTTACACCTATCTCCCCTCACTACAACAAAAATCTATTTTGTTTACTGTTGTACCCCCTAGCATCTAGAAGATGCCTGGTGCATGGAGGTGCTATATAAAAATGTTTTGAATGAATAAATCAGAAGAAGCCCTGTGTAAACACCTGCCCCCACCCTGGGGAGCAGAGGAAAGGCTCCCTGGAGAGGATGTCTGTGGGAACCAGAGAGACCACAGCATTCTCAGTCTGACAGAGTTAGCCGACAACAGGCAAACAGGAGAAGCCCTCCCATCACCCACCCCAAGCCCTGGCTCACCTCATGTGCGTAAGCCTTGCCGATGCCGCTGGTGGCTCCTGTCACCACTAGAAAGGAGAGGAGGAACGGGCAGGAGGGGATCCCCACCCTCTCCTACCCCCGTCATCCACTTCATGTCCCTCTTGTCCCTTTTTGCACCTTTTCTGGGAACCCCCCTCACTGAGACCCAGTGGTTTTTGTCGTCCTCTTTCATCGGCAAGGGGCTCTGACACCTCGGACAGGTTGGAGGACTTCATACATGTCCAGCCTTCACCTGTCATGCTTCCAGGGGTCTCTGGCCTCTGTCCTGACTAGGGGTCCTCACCGGTCATCTGTCCGTGTTCCTGCTGCCCCACCTCTACCTGCTTAGTGCAGAGCCCTTCTTCCTTACCTGCCCAGGCCCCGTGCGCCCGGAGCCAGTGGTTGCTCCGGCGTGCCTGAGGCAGCAGGTAAACATAGACTGTGGAGCCCACAGCCCAGGTCGCCCACAGCAGCAGGAACAGGGCTGTAACCGCTCCCAGCACTCTCAGCGCGTCCCACTCTGCCTCCATCACAACCCCAGCCAACAGATCACCGGACCTAGGACCAAGGGGGCTTTTCCGGGGGCAGCTATTAGAAGCCTGGGCGTTAGCCCCGCCCACACTGCCAGTCAACGTTCCACCCCGCCTCTCTCCCTATCTACGCCCAATGAGGGTTTAGTGTAACCAACAGCCACGCCCATAGCCTTAGCACCGCCCCTTGAGGGGCCCACACCTGAGCTCAAAGTCCACTCCCANAAAGAATCCATGAGTACTAATGTCAAAATCAATCCAAAATTTGGGACTTCTCTGGTGGCCCAGTGGCTAAGACTCTCTGCTTCCAACGCAGGGGGCCAAGGTTTGATTCCTGGTCAGGGAACTAGATCTCATATGCTGCAATTAAAAGATGCAGCATGCTGCAATGAAGATCAAAGATTCCCTGTGCTAAGGGAATTTGCTGCAGGTCAACTAAGACCTGACACAGCCAAAATAAATGAGCTGATAATTATTGATAATTCAATAAAACCAAAGTGCAAGTACTTCTCATGCCCCGATGGGATCACACTTGGATGAGTCATCAAGATCTCTTGCTTGGATTTTGCAAGAGCCTGGATAAGCAGGATCTCCCTGCTTGCATCCTCACCCCCTATAGTGTCATACCCCTCTTCAGAACCCATCTCACTCAGTAGATGTTAAAGTCTCCACAATAACCTACCAGATTCCCCATGATCTGTCCTGAAATTGCATTTCTGCCCTCATGTCCTACTGCTCCTTTCTCCTTGTGACTCTGATACAATCACAGCAGGCCTTTTCCTGCTTCTCCAACAAGTGATGCTCCCTACCGCAGGGCTTTGCACTGGTGATTCCTTCTCCCCGGAAATTCCTCTTCCCAGTTATTCACAAGACTCCATCCCTCATCTCCTTCTCATCTTTGCTCAATGCTGCCTTCTCAGTGACATATTTGATTACCCTACATAAAAATTGGAACCTGCACATGGCAACTATTCCAGTATTTGATACACTATAGATTTCATTTGTTTATCTTACACCTATCTCCCCTCACTACAACAAAAATCTATTTTGTTTACTGTTGTACCCCCTAGCATCTAGAAGATGCCTGGTGCATGGAGGTGCTATATAAAAATGTTTTGAATGAATAAATCAGAAGAAGCCCTGTGTAAACACCTGCCCCCACCCTGGGGAGCAGAGGAAAGGCTCCCTGGAGAGGATGTCTGTGGGAACCAGAGAGACCACAGCATTCTCAGTCTGACAGAGTTAGCCGACAACAGGCAAACAGGAGAAGCCCTCCCATCACCCACCCCAAGCCCTGGCTCACCTCATGTGCGTAAGCCTTGCCGATGCCGCTGGTGGCTCCTGTCACCACTAGAAAGGAGAGGAGGAACGGGCAGGAGGGGATCCCCACCCTCTCCTACCCCCGTCATCCACTTCATGTCCCTCTTGTCCCTTTTTGCACCTTTTCTGGGAACCCCCCTCACTGAGACCCAGTGGTTTTTGTCGTCCTCTTTCATCGGCAAGGGGCTCTGACACCTCGGACAGGTTGGAGGACTTCATACATGTCCAGCCTTCACCTGTCATGCTTCCAGGGGTCTCTGGCCTCTGTCCTGACTAGGGGTCCTCACCGGTCATCTGTCCGTGTTCCTGCTGCCCCACCTCTACCTGCTTAGTGCAGAGCCCTTCTTCCTTACCTGCCCAGGCCCCGTGCGCCCGGAGCCAGTGGTTGCTCCGGCGTGCCTGAGGCAGCAGGTAAACATAGACTGTGGAGCCCACAGCCCAGGTCGCCCACAGCAGCAGGAACAGGGCTGTAACCGCTCCCAGCACTCTCAGCGCGTCCCACTCTGCCTCCATCACAACCCCAGCCAACAGATCACCGGACCTAGGACCAAGGGGGCTTTTCCGGGGGCAGCTATTAGAAGCCTGGGCGTTAGCCCCGCCCACACTGCCAGTCAACGTTCCACCCCGCCTCTCTCCCTATCTACGCCCAATGAGGGTTTAGTGTAACCAACAGCCACGCCCATAGCCTTAGCACCGCCCCTTGAGGGGCCCACACCTGAGCTCAAAGTCCACTCCCAAAGCCTGCAGAATCAGCATACATCCAGCCTCCCCTCAACTTACAGAGCTGGGCAAAGAGTACCCACAGATAACCTCCAATTGGGTCACCGAACTCAGTCTCGCTATTGCTGAGTGAAGGCCAGAACTGAAACCAGGGACCAGTCACGTCGTTGTTCAGGCGCCAAGTTGTGTCCGACAGGCGGGGTTTGTCAATACACAGTTTGTCAGAAGAACCTTACCTACAAACTTATCTGCCGGGGCAGTATAAACGCCAGAGGCCTTACAGTGGCTCTATGTAACCTTTCTCCTCACTTCTCCTTTGCAAATTCTGTTTTTTTCACTTGTTCTTCGCATTTATTATTGAATAATTTGTTGTTGTTCAGTCCCGAAGTTGCATCCAACTCTTTGCCACCCCATGGACAATACCATGCTAGGCTGCTCTGTCCTCCACTATCTACTGGACTTTGCTCACATTCATGTCCACTGAGTTGATGATGCCATCCAACCATCTCAGCCTCTGTTGCCTCCTTCTCCTTTTAACTTCCATCTTTCCCAGCATCAGGGGCTTTTCCAGTGAGTCAGCTCTTCACATCAGGTGGCAAAAGTACTAGAGTTTCAGCTTTAGAAACAGTCCTTCCAATGAATATTCAGGATCAATTTCCTTTAGAATTGACTGGTTTGATCTCNATAAAGCAGAAGTAGATGTTTTTCTGGAACTCTCTTGCTTTTTCCATGATCCAGCGGATGTTGGCAATTTGATCTCTGGTTCCTCTGCCTTTTCTAAAGCCAGCTTGAACATCAGGGAGTTCACGGTTCACGTATTGCTGAAGCCTGGCTTGGAGGATTTTGAGCATTACTTTACTAGCATGTGAGATGAGTGCAATTGTGCGGTAATTGGAGCATTCTTTTGCATTGCCTTTCTTTGGAATTGGAATGAAAACTGACCTTTTCCAGTCCTGTGGCCACTGCTGAGTTTTCCAAATTTGCTGGCATATTGAGTGCAGCACTTTCACAGCATCATCTTTCAGGATTTGAAAACAGTTCAACTGGAATTCCATCGCCTCCACTAGCTTTGTTCGTAGTGATGCTTTCTAAGGCCCACTTGACTTCACATTCCAAGATGTCTGGCTCTAGATTAGTGATCACATCATCATGATTATCTGGGTCGTGAAGATCTTTTTTGTACAGTTCTTCCGTGTATTCTTGCCACCTCTTCTTAATATCTTCTGCTTCTGTTAGCTCCAGACCATTTCTGTCCTTTATCGAGCCCATCCTTGCGTGAAATGTTCCCTTGGTATCTTTGATTTTCTTGAAGAGATCTCTAGTTTTTCCCATTCTGTTCTTTTCCTCTATTTCTTTGCACTGACCGCTGAAGAAGGCTTTCTTATCTCTTCTTGCTATTCTTTAAACAATATTTAATAATTAACTTAATGGTAATTTCAACCCCACCAGAATGCAACCTTCAACTATTCAACCTGGGATCGCCTGATTGGTACTAGTGAGTCTCGCTGCTCTTTAGCCGCCCACTCGAGTCTGATTCCTCACAACCCTGTGGACTGCAGCCTGCCAGGCCTCTCTGTCCCTCACCATCTCCCAGAATTGGCCCAGGTTCATGTCCAGTGAATCAGCAATGCTAGTGAGGTAATCCACCCAATAAGCCCTTCCATCCCCTTAGGAGACCACTCTGCCTCCATCACAACCCCAGCCAACAGATCACCGGACCTAGGACCAAGGGGGCTTTTCCGGGGGCAGCTATTAGAAGCCTGGGCGTTAGCCCCGCCCACACTGCCAGTCAACGTTCCACCCCGCCTCTCTCCCTATCTACGCCCAATGAGGGTTTAGTGTAACCAACAGCCACGCCCATAGCCTTAGCACCGCCCCTTGAGGGGCCCACACCTGAGCTCAAAGTCCACTCCCAAAGCCTGCAGAATCAGCATACATCCAGCCTCCCCTCAACTTACAGAGCTGGGCAAAGAGTACCCACAGATAACCTCCAATTGGGTCACCGAACTCAGTCTCGCTATTGCTGAGTGAAGGCCAGAACTGAAACCAGGGACCAGTCACGTCGTTGTTCAGGCGCCAAGTTGTGTCCGACAGGCGGGGTTTGTCAATACACAGTTTGTCAGAAGAACCTTACCTACAAACTTATCTGCCGGGGCAGTATAAACGCCAGAGGCCTTACAGTGGCTCTATGTAACCTTTCTCCTCACTTCTCCTTTGCAAATTCTGTTTTTTTCACTTGTTCTTCGCATTTATTATTGAATAATTTGTTGTTGTTCAGTCCCGAAGTTGCATCCAACTCTTTGCCACCCCATGGAAAGTATAAACGCCAGAGGCCTTACAGTGGCTCTATGTAACCTTTCTCCTCACTTCTCCTTTGCAAATTCTGTTTTTTTCACTTGTTCTTCGCATTTATTATTGAATAATTTGTTGTTGTTCAGTCCCGAAGTTGCATCCAACTCTTTGCCACCCCATGGACAATACCATGCTAGGCTGCTCTGTCCTCCACTATCTACTGGACTTTGCTCACATTCATGTCCACTGAGTTGATGATGCCATCCAACCATCTCAGCCTCTGTTGCCTCCTTCTCCTTTTAACTTCCATCTTTCCCAGCATCAGGGGCTTTTCCAGTGAGTCAGCTCTTCACATCAGGTGGCAAAAGTACTAGAGTTTCAGCTTTAGAAACAGTCCTTCCAATGAATATTCAGGATCGATTTCCTTTAGAATTGACTGGTTTGATCTCCTTGCAGTCCAAGGGACTCTCAGAAGTCTTCTCCAGTGCCACAATTAGAAGGCAATTATTTGACAATAATAAATTGTAATTATCATCTAATGATTATGGCTATTCTTTATTAACATAAATTATAGTTATTTATAATAAATCTTATTATTATTTAATAATGGGCTTCCCTGGTAGGTCAAANAGAATTGACTGGTTTGATCTCCTTGCAGTCCAAGGGACTCTCAGAAGTCTTCTCCAGTGCCACAATTAGAAGGCAATTATTTGACAATAATAAATTGTAATTATCATCTAATGATTATGGCTATTCTTTATTAACATAAATTATAGTTATTTATAATAAATCTTATTATTATTTAATAATGGGCTTCCCTGGTAGGTCAAATCAAGAATCCACCTGCAATGCAGGAGACCTGGTTCGATCCCTAGGTCGGGAAGATCCCCTGGAGAAAGGAATAGTTACCCACTCCAGTATTCTTGCCTGGAGAATCCCATGGACAGAGGAGCCAGGCAGTCTACAGTCGTTGGGTTTCAAAGAGTCGGACACGACTGCTGTGGTAAAATAAATATATGTAACATAAATTTTACCATTTTGATCCTTTCAAAGTATAGGTTTAATTCAGTGACATTAGGTGCACTCACAAGATTGTGCAACTGTCACCTCGTCCTAGAGCTATTTCATCACCTCTGATAAAAAGAAGAAAACGGGTGTGAAATGGAGTCAGCTGTGCTAACCCTCAGGTCAACAAAACAATATTGAATAATTAACTTAATGGTAGTTTCAACCCCACCAGAAAGTTTAATTCAGTGACATTAGGTGCACTCACAAGATTGTGCAACTGTCACCTCGTCCTAGAGCTATTTCATCACCTCTGATAAAAAGAAGAAAACGGGTGTGAAATGGAGTCAGCTGTGCTAACCCTCAGGTCAACAAAACAATATTGAATAATTAACTTAATGGTAGTTTCAACCCCACCAGAATGCAACCTTTAACTATTCAACCTGGGATCGCCTGATTGGTACTAGTGAGCCTCGCTGCTCTTTAGCCGCCCAGTCGAGTCTGATTCCTCACAACCCTGTGGACTGCAGCCTGCCAGGCCTCTCTGTCCCTCACCATCTCCCAGAGTTGGCCCAGGTTCATGTCCA
>SJYT01081671.1:0-60928 GCA_006410635.1 Cephalophus harveyi
TGAGTAAAACCAACTTCACCTTGATTTCATGTACTTTATTCACATAGGCTCTTTTATTACACATAAATGAAACATAGATCAAGTATACACTTTTTCCTTATATTAAATTAAATGAAAAGAAGTGAGACCCTCACATGACCCTTCATTTAAAATATTACAGTAGTTACTTATGTAAATCACTTTCCTTCCCTCTGGACTAAAAAAGAACAAAGTAGACTGAGGTTCAGGGAACATACACTGAAAGGTATTTTATAATGCTAATAAAATAGCATTGTATTATGTCACAGTAGGACAATTACAATGCTTACTGCACAGAAATACTTTCTCTTTATTAATTTCCACAATCATCTTGTAAATGATATTTGAGAAGGAAACAAATTCAAGCAGAACCAGGAATCCTGCCCCAGAACCAAGAAGCAAAGCAGAACATAAACAATATGAAACAGCCAGATCCCATTTCATCTATTCAATTTGAGTGAAATGAAGATATAAACAAACTCTGTGGTGGAGTGGGTTTTTGTTGTTTTTTTTTTTTAATCTACTGGATTTGATTTTTCAAAAAAACACATCCATTTCCACAGCCAAATTTCTCTTGGCCAAAAATAATGGCAAGAGGCATGGCTTTGGTAAGGACAGATTTAAGTGATAAGTTTTAACTCTCTAAATACCTACGCCTCACCATTTCTAGTAGGACAGTGGATGATTATATTTCAGTTTGGCCTCTCTATTTTTTCACATTTCTCTACTGTCACTAAGTAAAGATTGTTTAGATTCTTTCAGCACTCAGGCACTGTTTGACTTTTCTGAACCTCAGTTTTCTCATTTGAAAATTGAAATCATTATGCATGAAGTACTTAGCACAGTGCATGATCATAGCAAGTGGAAAACAGAGGATAGCTGCTATTATCATCCTTATTGATAATCACCAAATGATATCAAGTATCATTTTAGCAGGATCCTGGCATTAACCTACACAATGTGATTTTCTACTGTGCTAAGACAATCCAGATTTTGTTCACGCTGCTCCAGTCACCTGTTATTGTTCAGTCACTCAGTCATGTCAAAATCTTTGCAACCCCATGGACTGAGGCACTCCAGGCTTCCCTGTCCTTCACTATCACCTGGAGTTTGCTCAACTCATGTCCACTGAGTCAGTGATGCCATCCAACCATCTCATTCTCTATCTCCCTCTTCTCTTTCTGCCTTTAATCTTTCCCAGCATCAGGGTCTTTTCCAGTGAGTTGTCTCTTCACATCAGGTGGCCAAAGTACTGGAGCTTCAGCTTCATCATCAGTCCTTCCAATGAATATTCAGGACTGATTTCCTTAGGATGGACTGGTTTGATCTCTTTGCAGTCCAAGGGACTCTCAAGAGTCTTCTCCAGCACCACAGTTTGAAGACATCAATTCTTTGGTGCTCAATCTTCTTTCTGGAGAATAAAATTTGGTGACCCACTCCAGTAATCTTGCCTGGAAAATCCCACGGACAGAGGAGCCTGGGAGGCTACAGTCCATAGCGTCACAAAGAGTCGGACATGACTGAGCGACTTCACTCACTCGCTCGCTCAACCTTCTTTATGGTCGAACTCTCACATCCATACCTGGCTACTGGAAAAACCATAGCTTTGACTAAACAGATTTTTGTCACAAAGTGATGTCTCTGCTTTTCAAGAAGTTGTCTAGGTTTTGTCATAGCTTTTCTTCCTAGGAGCAAGTGTCTTAATTTCATGGATGTAGTCACCATCTGCAGTGATTTTGGAGCCCAAGAAATAAAATCTGTCACTGTTTCCATGTTTCCCCCATCTATTTGCCATGAAGTGATGGAAACAGATGCCATAATCTTAGGTTTTTGAATGTTGAGTTTTAAGCCAACTTGTCCACTCTCCCTTTCACCCTCATCAAGAGGTTCTTTGTTCCTCTTCACTTTCTGCCACTACAGTGGTATCATCTGCATACTTGAGGTCATTGATATTTCGGCAATCTTGATTCCAGCCTGTGATTCATCCAGCCTGGCATACACATGATGTACTCTGCAAATAAGTTAAATAAGCAGGGTGACAATATACAGCCTTGATGCACTCCTTTCCCAATTTGGAACCAATCAATAAAAAAGAAGCAGATGTTTTTCTAGTATTCTCTTGCTTTTTTTGATGATCCAGTGGATGTTGGCAATTTGATCTCTGGTTCCCCTGCCTTTTCTAAATCCAGCTTGAACATCTGGAAGTTCACAGTTCATGTATTGTTGATATTACTCTGCTAGTGTGTGAGAGGAGTGCAATTGTGCATTAGTTTGAACATTCTTTGGCATTGCCTTTCTTTGGGATTGGAATGAAAACTGATCTTTTCCAATCCTGGGGCCACTGCTNCCAGCTTGAACATCTGGAAGTTCACAGTTCATGTATTGTTGACATTACTTTGCTAGTGTGTGAGAGGAGTGCAATTGTGCATTAGTTTGAACATTCTTTGGCATTGCCTTTCTTTGGGATTGGAATGAAAACTGATCTTTTCCAATCCTGGGGCCACTGCTGAGTTTTCCAAATTTGCTGGCATATTGACTGCAGCACTATCACAGCATTCAGTTCAGTTTCAGTTTATTCACTCAGTCATGTCCGACTCTTTGTGACGCCATGAACCACAGAACGCCAGACCTCCCTGTCCATCACCAACTGCCACAGTCCACCCAAACCCATGTCCATCAAGTCGATGATGCCATCCAACCATCTCATCATCTGTTGTCCCCTTCTCCTCCTGCCCTCAATCCCTCCCAGCATCAGGGTCTTTTCCAATTGGTCAACTCTTCACATGAGGTGGCCAAAGTACTGGAGTTTCAGCTTTAGCATCAGTCCTTCCAATGAACACCCAGGACTGATCTCCTTTTGCTTCCTAATCTGCATATAGGTTTCTCAAGAGGCAGGTCAGGTGGTCTGGTGTGCCCATCTCTCTCAGAATTTTCCACAGTTTATTGTGATCCACACAGTCAAAGGCATTGGCATAGTCAATAAAGCAGAAATAGATATTTTTTTGGAACTCTCTTGCTTTTTCCATGATCCAGCAGATGTTGGCAACTTGATCTCTGGTTCCTCTGCCTTTTCTAAAACCAGCTTGAACATCTGGAAGTTCATGGTTCACATACTGCTGAAGCCTGGCTTGGAGAATTTTGAACATTACTTTCCTAGAGTGTGAGATGAGTGCAATTGTGCAGTAGTTTGAGCATTCTTTGGCATTGCCTTTCTTTGAGATTGGAATGAAAACTGACTTTTTTCCATTCCTGTGGTCACTGCTGAGTTTTCCATATTTGCTGGAATATTGAGTACAGCACTTTGACAGCACCATCTTTCAGCATCATCTTTCAGTATTTGAAATAGCTCAACTGGAATTCCATCACCTCTACTAGCTTTGTTTGTAGTGATGCTTCCTAAGGCCCACTTGACTTCACAGTCCAGGATGTCTGGCTCTAGGTGAGTGACCACACCATCATGGTTATTTGGGTCATTAAGACCTTTTTTTGTATAGTTCTTCTATACAAACAAGTTATTCTTGCTACCTCTTCTTAATTTCTTCTGCTATTGTTAGGTATTTATTGTTTCTGTCCTTTATCATGCCCATCCTTGCATGAAATGTTCTCTTGATATCTCCAATTTTCTTGAAGAGATCTCTAGTCTTTTCCATTCTATTGTTTTTCTCTATTTCTTTGCATTATTTAAGAAGGCCTTCTTATCACTCCTTGCTATTCTCTGGAACTCTGCATTCAGTTGGGTAAATTTTTCCCTTTCTCCCTTGCCTTTTGCTTATCTTCTTTTCTCAGTTATTTGTAAAGCTTTGCCTTCTGGTATGTCTTTATCTTTGGGATGTTTTTGGTTACTTACTCTTGTAAAACCTCCATCACAGTTCTTCAGGTACTCTGTCAGCCCCATCTAATCCCTTGAATATCCACTGTATAATCATAAGGGATATGATTTAGGTCATTCATGAATGGCTTAGTGGTTTTCCCTTCTTTCTTCAATTTCAGCCTGAATTTTGCCATAAGAAGCTCGTGATCTGAGCCACAGTAGCTCCAGGTCTAATTTTTTGCTGACTGTATAGAGCTTCTCCATCTTCAGCTGCAAAGAATCGATCTGATTTTGGTATTGACCACTTGGTAAAGTCCATGTGTAGAGTTATCTCTTGTGTTGTTGGAAAGGGGTGTTTGCTATGACCAGTGTGTCTCTTGACAAAATTGCTAGCCTTTGCCCTGCTTCATTTTGTACTCCAAGGCAAAACTTTCCTGTTACGCTATCTCCTGACTCTCTTCTTTACCATTGCAATCCCCTATGATGAAAAGGACATCTTTTTTTTGGTGTTTGTTCTAGAAGATCTTGTAGGTCTTCACAGAACCACTCAACTTCAGCTTCTTCGGCATCACTGGTTGGGGCACAGGCTCATGAACGTAACCTAAGGGTATGCTGTGTGCTTATAGCAGGTTCGTGGGTAATCCCCTGTGTTGGCAATTAGCTCTGGAATGGGCTAGTGACTCAACATTATTCAACCAACAAAATGTGAAAAGTCAGCTGGGAAGCATCTAAAACATGTTCCTCACATCTAGAAGAGAGCTACACAGAGAAATAGTTTTTTTTCCTTCTAGCGATTTTTAAGTCATGAGTTTTTCTAGCAACAAAGTAGCTATTCTGCCATCAGCCTGATGAAGAGGTCAGTGATGACAGCTGCAGAATAAGTAAGGGACAGAGAGGACTGGATACTTGATATCAGCAATGGAGCCTTCAAGCAACCAACCCTGCAGTCCACCTACCTCAGAACCTTCTCCTCTGTGAAATCATTGCACTCCTTGTTGGTGAAGCCAGTTTGAGAAGTGACTATCTTACCTACAGCTCAGAGTACTCTAAATTACCACAATCATGGAAGGGTGCGAAAACTGCAATGAATTTTATCGAAACTAAATTACACTAAAATTAAACCACCCTTCTTTTCAGAGCAGTGCCCTCAGCATGAATGTCTAAAGCTTTTAAACAAGCAGGAGGACTAAGCCCTCTAAGCACCAGCTTCTTCCTCAAGGAGCTCCATGTACCATAAGTGGTACATGCACCACATCATGGCACCACTGACCACGAAGGGTCTATGTAATCTTTGGACTGAGCAAGGGAAGAAGGCAGGGTGGGAGGGAGGCTACAGGAAAAACATTTGAGCCCAACCTTGAAGGATGAGCCAGGCTTCACCAGGTGTGAGAAGGAGGGAAGGCATTCTAAATAGGAGCAGAAATAGAAATGTGCACGCTTTTCACACGATATTGTGCTAAATTGTTTATATTACAATGACAGATATAAAGAAATGAAGTAAATGATGATATCTAGGACGTGCTAAGGAGAGTTGCCCCAGACGTGAAGATCAAAACAAAACTTACCTCCTCAAAGCAGATAGTGAGTTCTGAAAAATATCCATGAATTTGATGACAGGGGAAGGGTTTAACCTATCAAAGTTGCTCTGAGGAAAGCCCAGGGCCGTACAGAAACTCAAGTCTGCCGTGCGTATGCCTATTCCAGGTACAAACAGGCTATAACAGTAAAGTGAAAGTCTCCAAAGAAGGAACTTATACTAAAATGCGAAATGAAATCGAAACTACTAAGACAACTCAGATGAATGAAGACATGTAAGGCCAATATATGGAAAAACACTTCCATTAATATTGCATCTCTCGAGAGGGAGGGGATATATGTATACTTGTTGCTGATTCACATTGTTGTACAGCAGAAACCAACACAACACTGAAAAGCAATTATCCTCCAATTTAAAAAAAGAATATTATATCTCTATATCTTACTAAATTTACGCTAACATTAAAAAGAAAGCCTAACAAGTAAAGCAGAGGCAAATCTAAACTTTAAGGATAAGGAAGAACTCAGATAAAAGAAATTTCAGTAAATCTTAAATCGTTACTATCCTCTGATGTAAACTTTACTATCTATCTTAGCTGCATGGGGCAAATATTCCATATTTCCAGGAACACACCATCACATCATCCTAGCAGAATTCAATAAGGAACTTACGGTTCTATCATCAATATTAGTAAACAGTGACTATTATGATAGATTACAACACATATCATTTACCAGGAAATCATGAAGAACCAGGAAAGCACTGTCACTTAAGGCTAGAATATAGAGAAACAGATGCAGAAAACAGTATTACAAAACATACAACACTGAACCGCAAGTAACCCGAGGCGCAATGATACAAAGTGATAACATCGATGGCAGTTAACATATCTGTACGTCTCTCCTCCATAAAGAAGATGCTCCAGTCCTGGTGGGAATAGGTAGACACACCCTTCCAACCTGCTCCCTCCATTATGATTCCAACCCAAGTCTGCTTTCCAAGCCCATGACATCCTTCAGAGCACACCTTCTCTTCCAGTCAATGTGGGTCCATGTAGACCTGAAATGCCAATGAGGAATTTCAAAAAAAATCTCTAATTCTTTTCTAACTCAGATTTTTTTTAATGATTATCTATGTTTTCTACTAGCCAATGCTTGTAAAAAAATTTTTTCATCAAAGCCAAAGACAAATACAGTGAACAAATGTAGTCTTTCTTGATATGAATAAAAATATTCTGAAAATTAAAATGTAAGGTATCCTTCAGTCATGATGTGTTATACTGTAGGCTCAATCATGCTGTTATTCATTAATGAGGACCACAACATGTATACAAAAGCAAGCTAATAAAAACGCAAACAACAGTTCCTACATTTTTACACTTAAGTGTCTCCACTTTTTTCTCCATGATTCGCCAATAAACCTTTTGGCCCAAATTAACGAGCCACCATGGATAGAGCTGGTTAAACGGAAATACATCTGATTCAGGATTATATCTTTCTAACCTCTCTGCTGCTGCTGCTGCTGCTGCTACTACTACTAAGTCACTTCAGTCGCATCTGACTGTGTGATCCCATAGACAGCAGCCCACCAGGCTCCTCTGTCCCTGGGACTGTACAGGTAAGAATACTGGAGTGGGTTGCCATTTCCTTCTCCAATGCACACATGCATGCTAAGTCGCTTCAGTCGTGTCCGACTCTGTGTGACTCCAAAGATGGCAGCCCACCAGGCTCCTCTGTCGCTGGGATTGTACAGGCAAGAATACTGGAGTGGGCTGCCATTTTCTTCTCCATCTAATCCCTCTAGCCACAGCTTTTAGAGCTGGCAGGTTGTTTTATCCACCTCTGTTTGCAACAAGAACCTTAGTGAATTTGTATCAAGGTTAGGAGTATCCCAGATGAGTCAGAAAACATAAATATCATTTCTGCCAGCACTATAATCCCTCCTCAGTGGTGCCTATCCATGCAGGCCCATATGGTCACGTGTTGACGATCAGTTAAAGCTCTCAGAGATACCAAAGGTCAAGAATATCCACCACATTGCCTTAGCTTTAGAACCACCAAAACATGGTGAGACATAAATTGTATGGGATGAGTGTTACAGTTGGGAACAGCACCACTTTGCCCATCAGAATGGACCAGCAGGATTGGTATCACCTGGGAGCATATGAAAAATGCAGACTCACAGGCTCTCCCAGACCCACCGGATCACAGTCTGCATTTCTCTTTTGGTCATGCTGCATGGCATGTGGGATCCTAGTTTCCCTAGTTCTTCACCACTGGACCACCAAGGAAGTCCCATACTCTGGATTTTAACAGGTGATTCATACATGCTAAACTGTGAAAGAATGGGTGTTTAAAAAAACGGAACCTGAGAAACTGTTTCTGAAGATACATCATTAAAATTATTATCCCTTCTATTTCTCAGAAGTGGAAAGCCTAAACCAAGTTTGGGTCTAAAGAACCATGTGCCTCACACTGAAAATGTCCAGGGAAACCTTAAGAGGAACCAAAGATCCAACTTCAAGCATCTGAGACCTCACGGTCTGAATTCCCGAGCATCATTTTTTCAAACGTAACAGCTTGCAACATCAGACATACTATGTACCTTCAGAAAGTGATGAGTTATACCATGTACAACCTTCATAGCAACAAATTATCAATTTACAAACTCAAAGTCAACATGTTGTGCCTCACAGTCATTTAAGCTGGCAAGACTTTAAAGTACACACAAATCTGAAGTAATGCTTTGGAAATATTTGATTTATGTTAAACAGTGCTCTGGAATTTAAACATTTGTATGCTCCACCAAGCCCTTTTCCTGGCCAATTGGTTCACTGGTTGGCTTACATAGATGCTTCCAACGTAAGACACTGCCCAGCCAAATTTAATATTTAAAAATGTTTAAGACCTGTGTATTTTTAAAAATCAATCTTAGTTCAAGTAAATTTCCTGTGCAGCAAAAGAACACTGCCACCACCACAACAAAATCATACCCCAAACGGGCCTGTGCTATAAAAGGCGCTGCCGGCACCGACTGAACTCGGCCTCTAACGAGAACCTTCTACAGAGGGAACCAAGATGGCAAAGCTGCGAAGGCCTTCGGTTCAGTAGGGAACACAGAGCAGCGTGTCAGAAAGAAATTGTTTTTCTGCTCCTTTTGATGGGTTGTGCTTTCAAGTCAGGAAATGAGAAACAGGTGTGCCAGAGGGCACACACATCCTCGCTCCACACTGCAAAACACGCGTTTTCAATTTGCAAACATGAAAGGGACTCCTGTTGAATGAAAGGAGAAATGAAAACCCAGCTCTGTCTCTGCGAACCATATGAAGGCGGCTCAGAAAGGCTCTGACAAGCTGCTCGACTTCCTCCCTCTCCGACTGACAGCAGGTAGTGCTCGACAATGGGAAGGAAAAGGCATTCTTTCAAGTGAGAACAATCAAAGGGAGAATTACACGAAGGATCAGAGCGCTGGCACTTTAACCCATCACTTGATCTCATGCTTCTGTTTCTACCATTGCTTTACCTTGCATCTTCAAATTACAAGTCTGTTCTTTCAGCAAACAACAAACGACGCAAAATAAGTCTCTGGCCCACTCCCCCACCTCCCTCCCCCCCCAAAAAAAATCTGAGATAGTGCAAACATTAAGAGAACATCTTGGGAGTTCACTTGATCTACCATCACCTAAGTCTACAGTCTCTTTCAGAAAGACCTACTTTTCTTCACGATGTCCTGAGCTCTCCTGCGGCGCTGGAGACATTTTAGGGGCTTATATGAATGCCATGGTGGGGCTGAGTTTAAAAGTGACTGGTTTTGGTGGGCCTTTGGGGAGAGGCTGTATGGCAAGAAGGAAGAGGTACTAATGGCAGCAAAAGGAGTCAGGTGGCCAGGTGTGCCAAGGTCCATTTAGGAGGCTCTGCAGGGAGCACCCCTCAGCTGTGTGGACACAGCAGAGCCTGGTTCAGCACAGCAAGCCTTTATTTTAATGTGTTTCTAAACTAGCAAGAAACTTCCCTGTATTAACAAGTAAGGCCATAGACTTCATGCCCTTTGAGGATTGGGACTGTCTTCTCTTGTATCACAGCCAAACACTAAACAGCACAGGATAAGAGCCTATAAAACAGCTGCTGTGTTATAGCTTGAGGGCAGCTACAAATCTTCTTACATAAGAGAAAAATGCCTGAGCTCATGTATGTGGGAAACACACCCTTCACATCTAAAATTAAGTTTTGAAGAACATCTACAGTATCATAAAAATATTCATTATAGAATATTAAATGGACAAAGACTAACAAGCTAAACGACACTGTTGTTTGTTTTATCTACCAAAAATCTACCCAAAACATTGACACACTATCACAGCATAGCAACGTTACAATTTCATTTTCCAAATTCTTTTCAATGACAAAGTCTTATTTCACAATCAGGGAAAAGTCCACTCATTTATTAATAAAACATACAAAATACATGATACCAAAGCTGTCACACGAAGCTGGTTTCCTAAGAAATAACCTAGCAAAATTCAGAACCAAAAGCAGGAAATAATATATTAATAGTTCATCAGATATGAAGTGACCTAATTAGAGTAAACAATGGTCCTGGAATAGAATTCTCATCCCACATAACTACTTTAGTTTTGGGAAATGTGCTGGGAATTTATCGACTCTGCCATCTGTAAACAAACAATATTTCTTTCCCACCCAGACTAACCAATAAGTCCAAAAGTCAAGTGGTTTTAAGATGATGATGTTTACAAACATATTAGGGTTTTATCTATGCTCACATCTAGAACTCATAAATCACACAAAAAGATTTCTCAAGACAGTTACATATTAAATCCCAAATTACTTCAGCTTAAGTGTCTGCCCTCTAAGAATCTTGAGCACAGAAGATTCAGTTCAGTTCAGTCCAGTCGCTCAGTCACGTCTGACTCCTTGTGACCCCATGGACTGCAGCACGCCAGGCTTCCCTGTCATCACCAACTCCCAGAGCTTGCTCAAATTCATGTCCATTGAGTCAGTATGCCACTCCTCTGTCGTCCCCTTCTCCCACCCTCAATCTTTCCCAGAACCCAGGTCTTTTCCAAGGAGTCAGTTCTTCACATCAGGTGGCCAAAGTATTGGAGCTTCAGCTTCAGCATCAGTCCTTCCAAAGAATATTCAGGACTGATTTCCTTTAGGATGGACTGATTTAATCTTGAAGTCCAAGGGACTCTCAAGAATCTTTTCCAACACCATAGTTCAAAAGCATCAATTCTTCAGCACTCAGCTTTCTTAATGGTCCAACCTTTACATCCATACNTTCAGCATCAGTCCTTCCAAAGAATATTCAGGACTGATTTCCTTTAGGATGGACTGATTTAATCTTGAAGTCCAAGGGACTCTCAAGAATCTTTTCCAACACCATAGTTCAAAAGCATCAATTCTTCAGCACTCAGCTTTCTTAATGGTCCAACCTTTACATCCATACATGACTACATAGCTTTCACTAGATGGACCTCTGTCAGCAAAGTAATGTCTCTGCTTTTTCATTTTTTATTATGCTTTCATAATAACAGTTTATGAAAGTTTGTTTCATACAGACAAGAAGCTTCCAAGAAGCCACACTGTCAGCCACATAAGTGAGAAAGAGCACTGCATCGCAAGGCAGATAAAGAAGCTAGAATGGGCTGAAGAGCCTGGACCCCACCCAGAAGAACCAGCCCCCTCTGTCTGAAACACTGCTCATCATCTCAGAGCAACCTCAAAGATAAAAGTTCTGTCTTCACCTCTTTTCCAAAAGAATGAGCATCTCCCTCTTCAAAGGGTCCCCCTCTTCATACAAAAGAAAACATCAATACTTAGTCAAGACCATCCAGAGATCACCCAATAAGACCCCAGGTTAAGATCCACACACCTTGCACTCATCCCTCTTCTTCGGGGATCTTCTGTTCTCATCAGAACACACCGCTTTCAACTCTGTACTTACTTCCCCTCAGCCCTGACTCAGCTGAGCATGATCTAACCCACCCCACCTGTTGTGCCCCCAGAAAGGTGATGTTGAAGCCCTAACCCTAAGGTGGTGGTGATGTCTTTGGGGAGGTAATTAGAGTTTTATGAGGTCATGAGGGTGGGCACCGCCAGGATGGGATTAGTATCCCAAAGAAAGGCAATTCCAAAGAATGCTCAAACTACCGCACAATTGCACTCATCTCACATGCTAGTAAAGTAATGCTCAAAATTCTCCAAGCCAGGCTTCAGCAATACATGAACTGGGAACTTCCAGATGTTCAAGCTGGTTTTAGAAAAGGCAGAGGAACCAGAGATCAAATTGCCAACATCCTCTGGATCATCGAAAAAGCAAGAGAGTTACAGAAAAAACATCTATTTCTGCTTTATTGACTATGCCAAAGCCTTGGACTGTGTGGATCACAATAAACTGTGGAAAATTCTGAAAGAGATGGGAATACCAGACCACCTGATCTGCCNGGGAGGGATTGGGGACAGGAGGAGAAGGGGACGACAGAGGATGAGATGGCTGGATGGCACCACGGACTCGATGGACGTGAGTCTGAGTGAACTCCGGGAGTTGGTGATGGACAGGGAGGCCCGGCGTGCTGCGATTCATGGGGTCGCAAAGAGTCGGACACGACTGAGCGACTGAACTGAACTGAAGAAGAAAAAGAGACATGGTAGCTCACTCGTGTCCATTCTTCCCCTCTCTCTCTTTCCCTCCCTCCCTCTTTTCCTCTGTCCTGGCCTCCATCTCTCTCTCTCTCTTTCCACCATGTGATGACACAGCAAAACACTGGCCAGCAGCAAGCCAGAAGGAACTGAATCTGCTGGCACCATGATCCTGGACTTCCTAGCCTCCAGAACTTGGAGAAATAAATGTTTAAGCCACACAGCCTATGGTATTTTGTTATAGCAGTCTGGCTAAGACACACCCCAGTATATCTGTTTGTTCATATCAATTCACATCAATTCATTCAAAAAGCATCAGAGACTCTGGTGGATTAGCACCATGCAGACATCAGGGAACAAAGCTGAGGAAAATCCCTACCTTCATGGAGTTTCACATAGCAGAGAGAAGAAGACTACAAAGATAACATAAAGACACAAAAGATATGTTAGACATGATACATTCTATAGAAAAAAATAAAATGTGGGAGGGGGCTGGGGGCTGTTACTGAGGGAAGACTTACATGTTTAAAACTGGGTGGTTGAGGAAGATGAGCTGATGAGGTGGAGGCAGGGGTTTAGATACTCAGGTGCATGCGTGCGAGCTAAGTTGCTTCTGTTGAGTCTGACTTTTTATGACCCTATAGACCATCAGCCTGCCAGGCTCTCCTGTCAAAATCCACATCTCTTTGTGTGTGTGTGTTGCATTTTTTAAATTAATTTATTTATTTTAATTGGAGGTGAATTACTTTACAATATTGTGGTAGTTTTTGCCAAACACTGACATGAATCAGCCACGGGTGCACATGTGTCCCCATCCTGAAGCCCCTCCCACCTCCCTCCCCATCCCATCCCTTGGGGCCATCCCAGCGCACTGGCTTTGAGTGCCCTGTTTCATGCATCAAACTTGGACTGGCGATCTATTACACTTATGGTAATATACACGTTTCAATGCTATTCTCTCAAATCATCTCACCCTTGCCTTCTCCTACATAGTCCAAAAGTCTGTTCTTTATCTCTGTGTCTCTTTAGCTGTCTCGCATATAGGGTCGTTGTTACCATCTTTCTAAATTCCATATATATGTGTTATTATACTATTTGGTGTTTTTCTTTCTGACTTACTTCACTCTGTATAATAGGCTCCAGTTTCATCCACCTCATTAGAACTGATTCAAATGTGTTCTTTTTAATAGCTGAGTAATATTCCATTGTGTATATGTACCACAACTTTCTTATCCGTTCATCTGCCAATGGACATCTAGGTTGCTTCCATGTCCTAGCTATTGTAAACAGTGCTGCAATGAACATTGGGGTACACGTGTCTCTTTCAATTCTGGTTTCCTTGGTGTGTATGCCCAGCAGTGGGATTGCCGGGTTGTATGACAGTTCTATTTCCAGGTTTTTAAGGAATCTCCACACTGTTCTCCATGGTGGTTGTACTAGTCTGCATTCCCACCAACAGTGATGGAGAAAATCCACATCTCTTATGTCTCCTGCATTAGCAGGTGGGTTCCTCATCAGCAGCGCCGCCTGGGTAGCCCAAGACACTCAGGGTAGAGATTTAAAGGGAAAGGAAGGATGCAGGCAGAGAGGCCCTGAGTGGGAGTGTCCCTGGCAAGTCCGAGCACAGGGAAGCAGCTGAGTGAGCAGACAGGAAAAGCCGGAGCTGCAGCCTCAGGGGAAGGTGGGCAGCACCTCACAGGCCCTAAGTACAGGCTGTGGCCTTTCTCTAAGATGGGACATGCTGGCCAGTTCAAGAGGAGGAATGACACGCGATTTGAGTTAGGTTTAAACATCAACTGCTTGAGGAGTTGCTGAGAACTGAATAAAGGGGAAAAGGAGCAGAAAACAAGGGGTCAGCTGGCGCTCCTGCAACAACCCAGATCAGAGACGACAGCACCTGAAGCTGCTGATGGCAGCCAGGGTGTTATGAAGTGGCTGGATTTTAAAAACACTTAGAGAGGAGAATCGGAGAAGGCAATGGCACCCCACTCCAGTACTCTTGCCTGGAAAATCCCATGGATGGAGGAGCCTGGAAGGCTGCAGTCCATGGGGTCGCTGAGGGTTGGACACAACTGAGCGACTTCACTTTCCCTTTTCATTTTCATGCACTGGAGAAGGAAATGGCAACCCACTCCAGTGTTCTTGCCTGGAGAATCTCAGGGACGGGGGAGCCTGGTGGGCTGCCGTCTACGAGGTCACACAGAGTTGGACACGACTGAAGTGACTTAGCAGCAGCAGAGAGGAGAGTAGACAGGGTTTGTTGCTGGAGTGGACGTGGGTGAGATAAAAGAAGAGAGGGTCAGACATGACTCCAAGATTTTGGCCTGAGATAATGGGAGGCTACAGGTGCCCTTTGTTGTGTGGAGAAGCAGGTAGGGGAGGGAAGAGTAACATCAAGAGCTCATAGTTAGATGGGCTATTCATTGGGAGGACCGATGCTGAAGCTCCAATACTTTGGCCACCTGATGCGAAGAGCTGACTCATTGGAAAAGACCCTGATGCTGGGAAAGACTGAAAGCGGGAGGAGAAGGCAACAACCGAGGATGAGATGGTCGGATGGCATCACCGACTCAATGGACATGAGTTTGGATAAAGTCTGGGAGTTGGTGATGGACAGAGAGGCCTGGCGTGCTACAGTTCATGGGGTTGCAAAGAGTCAGACATGACTGAGCGACTGAACTGAACTGAACTGAGTTGCCTATTTACACACACAGGTGGGGGCTTTGAGAAGCAGTTAAAAAACCAAGTTCTGGGAAGAGGCCCAAAGTAGAGATTAAAAGGTGGGAGTCAGCATATATATGGTACTTAGCCATTGGACTGGATGAGAACACCGAGGCAGCGTGTATTCAAAGACACAGAAAAGGTAGAGGGGCTAGGCCTCAGGGCACTGAGAGGTCAGGGAGATGAGAAACAGTAACAGAAGAGGCGGAGAATAGCAGCCAGTGAGGTGGGAAGAAAACCGTTCCTGTTGGATGCTCTGGAAGTCTATCAAAAATAGGATTTTCCAGGAAGCGAGTCATTCAAGCAACTCTGTCAGACACAGCTTACAGAACTAACAGATGACCACTGGGCTTTGGAGGTGACTAAAAATCTTGACAAGAGCAGACTGGTAGAAGGGAGGAAGGGGCCCAACTAAAGTATATACGAGAGTCAATGAGTGGACTTCCCTGCTGGCTCAGTGGTGGAGAATTCACCTGCCAACTCAGGAGGCACGGGTTCCATCCCTGATCCGAGAGGATCCCACATGCCATGCAACAACTAAGCCCATGAGCCACAACTACTGAGCCTGTGCTCGGCAGCAAGAGAAGCCACCGCAGTGAAAAGCCTGCACACCACAACTCGAGAGGAGCCCTCGTTTACTGCAACTAAAGAAAAGCCTGCTCAGCAGTGAAGACTCAGCACAGCCAAAAAGAAAGAAAGAAATATTTACAAAAAAAAAAAAAGTTCAATGAGTGGAAAAGACTAACTAAAATAATAGACATGAAATACAGGCAACTCCTTGGAGATTCACCTTTAAAGGCTGCTACAAAATAGGGAAAAGAGTTGGAAAGGAGACTGGACCCCTAGGTGATCTGCACCCAGGGTCCAGAGTAGAACAGGGCTTTTATTCATGATAATCAAGAGACTGAGCCACCAAAAGCGCTTGTGACAGACAGAGCACTAAAGAGAAATAACAGATACTCCTGAGAAGGAAACAGAAGCACGGACTCCTGCCTGCCTCCCCATCCCTCCTGGGCCACAGAAACCACAAACTCCAGGACACACGTAGATGTCTCAGCAGTGAGGTCCCCCTGGCTCTTGGGGCTCCACCCTCAGAGGGAAGCCAGCCCTGTGCCCTCCTGACAAAGGCATCTGGGAAGCACAGACGCACAGGAAACCTCCCACAGGGGCAGAGGCAGACCTGCGGCTGCCGGTTAGGAGAAAGAGTCGAGAAGGGGTGACATACTGACATACTTCCCCACTCTTGCAGAAGAGACTCCAATCACTGGCTGAGAAATATTAATATCAAAGCAGCAGCCTGGTCTCATTCTTCACATTTTTTTATCCCATCCATCTTTGAACCTACTCTTAACAAGGCAGGGCCACACCCTCACCACTCTCTGATTTCTGAAACAGCTAAGACCAGGAAAATCGAAGAACCCAGAAAGTCAGAAATCACCAGGGTTCCTCTCGCGTAGCAGACTGTTCTTCGTGACAGAACACCAGAAAAGGGAGACTGCAGCTGCTGTCTCCTGATCACTAGTCAGCTGCCACAAAACCCCCGGACTTGCTATTTCTCTTTAAGAAAAAAACCAGACGGCACAGACAAGTAACAGAAGACCAATGTTAAGGTCAGCCAGAGCATAAACTTAATCTCTTGCTTTTTCTCTCCTTCTGATCTTCTAATCCTCGATCTGCTCTTCCTTTCCATAGCCAGAGAAAGACCACAGATGTATCTTATATTACACATCTGATGTGTTACTGAAAAATTATGTGTGAATCCGATTCTGGCAAATTAAATCAAATTTAAAAATGCTATTTAAGGAAATTTCATGGTGGATAATCTTAGAATCCTTCTACGAGAGGGAAGAATCACATACACATTTCTCTTTTTCAGTGACATATACTTGACATGTAACATTGTATACATTTAAGGTGTACAACATGTTAATTTCATACATTTATTTCCTATAATATGATTGCCATCATGCAATAATTAGCACCTCTAACACATTACATAACTATCCTTTCTTTTTAATGGCTGGAATAATTATGTTCCAGTCTCTTAACAAGGCTGATGATTATAATATTGTTGCCCATACACACACATTTTTTAATTTTGTCTACGAAGCATTTACTAAGTGCAAAGCCCTGTGCCAGGCACTCAGGAAACACAAATATACTCACAGAGCCCCTTCTCAAGAGCTTACGCCACTGCTTAAAGAAAGCTTCAAACTATTTATTTTCACAAAAAATGCTGAGAATAAAAGAAGGGCACACTCTTTTATCACATTTAAAATTTTCAGAAATCAGGAGGTACACTGCAGTTGACAGCATCTTCCCATGGCTCTGCTGCAGGCAGCAGCTGGGTCACAGCCAGCTCTGCCTCTGGGGGTCAGCTGCTCCCATCTGCTAACCCTTGCTGACCCTTCTGCTGAGTTGCATTCCATGTTGGAACTCCATGTGTTGAGTTTAACTGCCATTTTCAATGTCTTCAAAAGGATTACAGTCTGATACAGAATTCAAACAAAAAGCGATTACATAAATAGGAATGCATTGAAATGGCAAAGAAGCATGACCTTGTTATCAGGGAAGCAAATATTTCTTGTTGGGAGAACACCCCCAATTCAATACTTGCAAAGGAATAGATAGCCATGTGTTAAGTGATGACAAAGCCGTGTGTCATAATATAACTGGCAGTCTTTTTCCCCTCTAGTGTAAGTGTCTAACATGGGTATATTTTGTTCTAGGATATTATGGTAAATGTACAGGCAACAAAAGCAAAACTAGAAAAGGAGGTCTATGTCAATCTAAAAAGCTTCAACACAGCTAAGGCAATACGTAACAGTATGAAGAGGACTCTTATGGAATGGGAGGAAATACTTACAAACCACATAACTGACAAGGTATTAACATCCAAAATAGACAAGGAACTCCTACAACTCAATAGCAGGGGGAAAAAAACAAACACAGATCAATATTAAAACATGGGCAAAGCACTTTGACATTTCTCCAAAGACACAGAAACGGTCAATAGGTACACGAAAAGGCGTTCAACATCACTAATCATCTGAGAAGTGCAACAGAAAACCAAAAGATATCACCTCACACTTGTTAAAATGGATATTACCAAGAAGACAAGAGACAAATGTTGGTGAGGATGCAGAGATATGTGAACTCTCATATATAGGAGGCTGCTGCTGCTGCTACTGCTGCTAAGTCGCTTCAGTCGTGTCCGACTCTGTGCGACCCCACAGACAGCAGCCCTTCAGGCTCCCCCGTCCCTAGGATTCTCCAGGCAAGAACACTGGAGTGGGTTGCCATTTCCTTCTCCAATGCATGAGAGTGAAGAGTGAAAGTCAAGTTGCTCAGTCGTGTCCGACTCTTAGCGACCCCATGGACTGCAGCCTACCAGGCTGCTCCGTCCATGGGATTTTCCAGGCAAGAGTGCTGGATGGTTCAGCTGCTATAGAAAACAGTATGGAGGTTCCTCAAAAAGCTAAATGGGACTATCACAGGATCAGGCAGTTCCATTTCAGGGTATTTATCCAAAAGAATTGAAATCAAGATTTCAAAGAGGTATCTGCACTCCCACATTAGCTGCATCATTATTCACAACAGCCAAGATGTGGAAACAACCTAAATGTCCCTGGACAAATGAGCAAGTAAAGAAAATGTGGTATATTCATATAAGAATATTATTCAGCCTTTAAAAAGAAGGAAATCCTGCCACACACAATAACACTGATGAACCCAGAAGACATTATGCTCAGTGAAATAAGCCAGTCACAGAAGGACAGACATTGCACGATTCCACTTAATTGGCTCAGGCGGTTAAGCGTCTGTCTACAATGTGGGAGACCTGGGTTCGATCCCTGGGTCGGGAAGATCCCCTGGAGAAGGAAATGGCAATCCACTCCAGTACTATTGCCTGGAAACTCCCATGGACAGAGGAGCCTGGTAGGCTACAAACCCATGGGGTCGCAAAGAGTCGGACACGACTGAGCGACTTTACCTTTTACCTAAAATAGTCAGACTCATAGAAGCAGAGAGTAAAACGGTGACCGCCAGAGTTCATGGAAGAGGAAAATGGAGAGTTGCCATTCAAAATTCACAAGGATTCAGTTATGCAAGATGAATAAGTTCTAGAGATCATAGGTCAGCTCATTAAATCCTCATGGATATTAAGATAATACTATTTGTGTTATATAAATAACTACTTGCTAGGATGTCTCAGCCAGTGAATCAAGAGTCTGAACAAGAACCTACATATTTCCTTTCCTCCCTCTCAAGCTCAGCAAATTTCCAAGATGCTAGAACGTTAGTCAGGGTTTGCAAGGTGAGCTCCTGCCCTCTAACTTCTTCCCCACAAGATGCTGGAGTTTATCCCTCAGGCTAATAACCACATCACCTGTCTGGCCTTAGGAGAGTCCTACCTTGACCATAACTAGCTATCTTCCCTCTGTCTTTCAATAATCATCTACCAAGAATTATAAAACTAAAATGTAGGCCAGGTCTCTGGATTTTCTGCAACAGCCTAAGGCATATGTCCTTTTTTTTTTTGACCAAAAAATTGCAAAATTCTGTGTTCCACCTTTCTTCTGACTTATTCAGCCAACTCTGCCATGTGTTTCCATTGTCAACCTCATAGCAACAGCCCCAGGAGAAACACAAGTGAAGCAATCACAGATGGAAAGAACTGGAGACTTGCTCTATTATCCTCATGTTCTGTTGGCTGATGACTTGTTGTTTAGTCCCTTAGTTGTGTCTGATTCTTTGTGACCCCACTGACTACAGTACTCCAGGCTTCCCTGTCCTTCACCATCCCCTGGAGCTTGCTCATACTCATGTCCATTGAGTCAGTGATGCCATTCAACCATCTCATTCTCAGTCGTCCCCTTCTCCTCCTGCCCTCAATCTTTCCCAGAATCAGGGTCTTTTCTAATGAGTCAGCTCTTTGCAAAAAGTGGCCAAAGTACTGGAGCTTCAACTTCAGCATCAGTCCTTCCAATGAATATGCAGGACTGATTTCCTTTAGGACTGACTGATTCGATCTCCGTGCAGTCCAAGGGACTCTCAGGAGTCTTCTCCAATACTACAGTTCAAAAGCATCAATTCTTCGGTGCTCAGCTTTCTTCATGGTCCAACTCTCACATCCATACATGATTAATGGAAAAACCATAGCCTTGACTAAACAGACCTTTGTCAGCAAAGTAATGTCTCTGTTTTTTAATATGCTGTCTAGGTTGGTCATAGCTTTTCTTCCAAGGAGCAAGTGTCGTTCAATTTCATGGCTGCAGTCACCATCTGCAGTGATTTTGGAGCCCAAAAAAATAAAGTCTGTCACTATTTCCACTGTTTTCCCACCTATTTGCCAAGAAGTGATGGGACTGAATGCCATGATCTTTATTTTTTGAATGTTGAGTTTTAAGCCAGCTTTTTCACTCTCCTCTTTCACTTTCATCAAGAGGCTGTTTAGTTCCTCTTTAGATCTGAGTATCTGAGGTTATTAATATTTCTTCTGGCAAGCTTGATTCCAGTTTTTGCTTCATCCAGCCCGGCATTTCGCCTGATGTACTCTGCATTGTTACGTAAGCAGGGTGACAATATACAACCTTGATGTACTCCTTTCCAAATCTGGAACCAGTCTGTTGTTGCATGTCACATCTGCATATCTGAGGTTATTGACATTTCTTCTGGCAATCTTGATTCCAGCGTGTGCTTCATCACCTGGCATTTCACATGATGTACTCTGCATAGAAGTTAAATAAGTAGAGTGACAATATACAGCCTGACTTATTCCTTTCCCAATGTGGAACCAGCCCATTGTTCCATATCTGGTTCTACCTGTTGCTTCTTGACCTGCACATAGGTTTCTCAGGAGGCAGGTAAGGTGGTCTGGAATTTCCATCCCTTGAAGAATTTTCCACAGTTTTTTGTGATCCACACAGTCAAAGGCTTTAGTGTAGTCAATGAAGCAGAAGATGTTTTTCTGGAACTCTCTTGCTTTTTCGATGATCCAACAGATGTTGGCAATTTGATCTCTGGTTCCTCTGCCCTTTCTAAATTCACCTTGAACATCTGGAAATACTTATTTCACATACTGTTGGCTTGGAGAATTTTAAGCATTACTTTGCTAGCATGTGAAATGAGTACAATTGTGTGGTAGTTTGAACATTCTTTGGCATTGTTGTTCTTTGGGATTGAAATGAAAACTGACCTTTTCCAGTCCTGTGCCACTGCTGAGTTTTCCAAATTTGTTAGCATCTTGAGTGTGGAACTTTAACAGTGTCATCTTTTAGGATTTGAGATAGCTCACTGGGAATTCCATCACATCCACCAGCTTTGTTCATGCTTCCTAAGGCCCACTTGACTTCATATTCCAAGATGTCTGGCTCTAGATGAATAACCACAACATCATGGTTATCTGGGTCATTAAGATCTTAGTCCTTAAACTTAAGAAGACTATAACGTGATAGGCTGGGCATCAAAGCTAAACATCTACACTAGATATCTTAGACTAGAAACCTAAAGTTATCTTTAATCATATAAAACTATCTTCAGTGGATATGAGATGGGCAAAGAAGGAAATATTCAAGGGGAAGGGTGAAAGACCTTATTTTTACAATTTAAGTTTACCCCCCTACTGCATTCTACTTAATAGAATCAAACCCATAAAGTACACTCCTATTCCAACTTTCACATCACCAATTCAAAAAAGAAGGGAGATGGACAACCCCAAGGAGACTGAATTTCTTTTCCAAAGTAACACAGTCAAGTAGGCTCTCAGAGTTCCAGCTTAAAGTAGAATTCAGGTCTCCTAACAATCAGACATAGAGTAACATTTAAAAAGCAACAAACCAACTTGCTGAACTACATATTGACCAAAAATAAAGTCAACACCACACATGATACCAACTGATACATCTTTAGGAAAATGAAACAATGAATCATCTGTTTTAGACTTTTATTTATTCAAATACCACAATTTTCCATAGACATGGGCCATACTTAATTATGCATATATAATTATGCGTTAATCATGCCATCCTAATTCCTAAGTATTATGTGTAAAGATTTTCATGTGCTAGCAATATTAAATTAAAAATTAACTCATATTATTACCTTGTGCTCATCTCTTCAAATTAGAAAACAATTCTTGGTCTTATATTAGCATGATTCAGATTCAATGTTAATTCGTGTCTGGACTTCACCTCAGTGGCTCAAAATCAAATATTCCCACCAATGCAAGAAAAGGATCAAGGTCACGAAGCTGCTACAACAGGTGGGCAGTTGAGGGGTCTGAACTAACAGGGTCCGGTCAGAAGAAATGGAAAGAAGATACAAGTTTGAGAATGGTGCCAAGAATCCAAGTCTGACTAAATAGGTTACGGAAAGTGAAAGTCACTCAGTCATGTCTAACTCTTTGCCACCCTGTGAACTACACAGTCCATGGAATTCTCCAGGCCAGAATACTGGAATGGGTAGCCATTTTCTTCTCTAGGGGATGTTCCCAACCAAGGGATCAAACCCAGGTCTCCCACACTGCAGGTGGATTCTTTACCAGCTGAGCCACCAGGGAAACCCAAAATAGTGATGGCAATAAAAGAGGCAAAGAATACAGGAGAAAGGTGGCCACAATGTGGGAATAAGGAAAAAAGGTGTTTATTTGTGCTGCTGAACCTCACGTGCATACATGACACCCACAGGGATGTGTCCAACAGGAAGGCAGAAAGAACTAAGGCGGACTTCAAGCATGAAGCCCAGAGTGGGGATAGACATAGAAACCAGCACTCTAAGAGATAAGCCCCAGATCACCGAGAGGAAGCCCACAGTGAGACGAGGAAAGGCTGGCAGAGGCCCACGCCTGAGGCTACTAGCAGTGGGAAGAAGACAGAGCAGGCCAAGGGAGCGGGGCAAACCAGGAGAGGTCCAGGATCTACACCAGCAGCAGAGACCCCAGAAGGCAGCAGTAAGCAAGAGAGGAGGTGACTGGACTGGGTGGCTGGGCAGAAAACAATGCGGAAGAAACCAGAGAGAGAAAGGAAGGAAGGGCGGTCATACCCACCCACCCTCCTGAGAGAGCCTGAGGATATCCGGCACAAAGTCCTAGGATTCGCACTTGAGGGATGACACGGCAAAGCGGGTGAACCAAAATTACTATGTCAACCACACATATCAACCACATCATGAGCTTCAAGTACATCTGGCACAAGCATATGAAAACCTGGATCTAGACAACCATTCTGCCCATCCAAATCCACTCTCCCAAGACAAACACACACACACACACACACACACACACACATTTCTGAATGATAAAGACTATTCTAATACAAATACAAAAAGAGGACCTATATCTTATCAAAAGTATATGCCATGATATACATTTTGAAATACATCTTGTAAGATTTATGTCAACATTTTACTCAAGAAACGACCTTTTAGTCTTTTAAATGCCTTGCTACTTTTATATCATTTTGACCCAAATTTGGCACTATCATGAGTCATTAGAGGAAAAAATCCATTAAAAATATAATTAAATTTTAGTTAACCCCAAAGTTGTATTGAAAATGTTAGCAAACCATTTACACTGTGATACTTATGTTGTGAAACAATTCTCAAAAATTTCCAAGTATCGAAGATCTTTCAAGCATCAATGTTCTGGTTCACGAGGTGTCCTAGTACATACTTTGTGTTTACATAAAAACACTGTTTTCAATCAATAAATGACCTAAGAGGTTGAAGTAATGAAAAATGGTCATGAAAGCAGCAAATACCTGAGGTACTCACAGCTGTGGAGTAGGGATTATGAGCTCCAGTATTTTCAGCCCAGCAGCCACATCCATAAAGAGCAGCCTGGGGGAAAAAAATGCAGATAAATATAAATACAGCATTTTAAGAATATTATACATAATTGCTAGCTTTCAACAAAAGACAGAAATCATACCCATCTAATAAAGCTTCATCTAATGATGATGCATAGGACACGCGTGATAACCAGAGGTTGAGTAAGACCTACCCAGATAATGGTCCTAACACTATCAAAACTATTTTCAGCTAAGGATTAATCTAAAATTTTCAGAAAAGCGAAAAAAAAAATCTTAATCTTATCAACAGTAATTTCTTCCTTCCCGGAAAAAATCTTCCCTCTGCTGTAGGCTTGTCGGGTGTGGCTCTTCTGAACCCTTGAAATAACCTTTCAAACTAGGTGTGTGTCAGTCAGATTACTTGGGGAGCATAATAACCGTGAGTCCCCAGCTATATCCCTGATGGTCTGGAGGCTGGCCCGGGAATCAGCATTGTTAACCAGGACCCTAGGGGCCTGGAATTCAGGTGGTCCCCCTGCCACCCTCCAGCAAACCCCGCTTCAGGCTTTAGCGCCTTTTCCCTCCTCCTTCAGGATATGCACCAAAGGGCCCAGTATATGCTCACCACTGCTCTAGATTCTGCCAGATAGAAAGAGGGGCGACAAAAAGGCCTGCTCAAGCTAATCACTCTGTGAGGTGGCAGAATAAATTTATGTCTGAAACCGCCAGGAACACTATAAGCTACTGTGGTTTTATAAAAGTGTGTGATAATCATTCCTATTTTGTTTCCAAGTGTGCCACCCAGAATATCTGGATTCACCTTTTCAGTATCTACTATGATTTCTCTGCCTTTGCAAGGGGGAATCATAATTGATAACTTTTCCATTCCTTAGTTAGAAGTAGAATTCAAAAAACCCTTAGATGGTTATTGCAGAGAAATACAAGGAGGTGTGGTCAAGAATGTTTATGATCACCTGTTTGATAAGAACAAATACTAGTGGTAAAGAAATGGCTAAACATTGGCACAGCAACATGTGGAATTTACTGCAAAGGTTAGAAAAAAAGAATTAAAAAAAAAGATACTTAAGAACTATTACAGAAAAAAACTTCAAAACACTGAATTTTAAGAACTATTACAGAAAAACTCTGAAACATTCAGTGTTAAAGAGAAAAAAATCCTACAATATATTCAGTATTCTCAGTGAACTGATGAAGGAAAAAGGTACTCCCACAAAAATGGTCCCATCACTTCATGGAAAATAGATGGGGAAACAGTGGAAACAGTGTCAGACTTTATTTTGGGGGGCTCCAAAATCACTGCTGATGGTGACTGCAGCCATGAAATTAGAAGACGCTTACTCCTTGGAAGAAAAGTTATGACCAACCTAGATAGCATTTTCAAAAGCAGAGACATTACTTTGCCAACTAAGGTCCGTCTAGTCAAGGCTATGGTTTTTCCTGTGGTCACGTATGGATGTGAGAGTTGGACTGTGAAGAAGGCCGAGCGCTGAAGAATTGATGCTTTTGAACTGTGATGTTGGAGAAGACTCTTGAGAGTCCCTTGGACTGCAAGGAGATCCAACCAGTCCATTCTGAAGGAGATCAACCCTGGGATTTCTTTGGAAGGAATGATGCTGAAGCTGAAACTACTCCAGTACTTTGGCCACCTCACGTGAAGAGCTGACTCATTGGAAAAGACTCTGATGCTGGGAGGGATTGGGGGCAGGAGGAGAAGGGGACGACCGAGGATGAGATGGCTGGATGGCATCACGGACTCGATGGATGTGAGTTTGAGTGAACTCTGAGAGATGGTAATGAACAGGGAGGCCTGGCGTGCTGCGATTCATGGGGTCGCAAAGAGTCGGACACAACTGAGCGACTGAACTGAACTGAACTGATATTCTAGGAACTTATTTGTGAGGAGTGGAAGCTAACACAGAGAATGGTAACCAGACAGATTTCAATTTTCTATGATGGTTTATTCCTTTTACAAGGAGTTCAGAATTAATTTGCTCCAATATTCTGCATAGAACAAGGGTTTTCAGGAAACAGTCCAGGCACTTCTGATACTGAGAACCTCACCACTTCATATGGGAACATATACCCCTTTTGGACCCTTTTCATTGGTGAGCAGCTCTTCGTTCGATTGCTTTAAGGGAATATCCATCTTCTCATAACTTCCACCCACCAATCCTGGGTCTACTCTCCGGAAATACTTTAACCTCAACCTAAGAGCTCTCCAAATTTGGCTTTTTTAATGCCCTGATTCCTCTTTTCTCTCTCAAAGAATCTGTGAAAGTGAAAGTCTCTCAGTCGTGTCTAACTCTATGCGACCCCATCGATTATACAGTCCATGGAATTCTCCAGGCCAGAACACTGAAGTGGGTAGCAGTTCTCATCTCCAGGGGATCTTCCCAACCCAGGGATCAAACCCAGGTCTCCTGCATTGCAGGCGGATTCTATACCAGCTAAGCCAGCAGGGAATCTGTGAACTGTATCCCAAGACGTTGAGATGCACACACCCACTCCACTTCCCTAATAACCCTCCTTGAGAACAGACCCTAAGTCCAGAATAAGGGAGTTGAAATCTGACCATGTTTGTGTGATCCAGTTGCCACCCATCACTGTCACTGACAAGACCCCTCTTAAAAGCAGAAACAAGCAATGGACACAACACCCCTCATATGGCAGACAGTAGAAAACCTATTACTGCCTTTGAAAACACCATGCTTCTGAAATAAACAAGGCAGCTGGGTGAGGGTGGCAATGTAAAGTCCTTAGAAGTGATTCAGCTCATAGATTTCAGGAAAAAATGGCAAACCTGTAGGCTAAAGCCATTCAACTGGTCCTACCTAGGATGGGTGCTGGGCCAGCCAGAGCCTCAGAGAACAGGCGGCCTCGGTGAAAGGGCCCAACCTTCCTTCACTGAAAACCCTGGATATCGGTCCACTGCCCTTTCCATTTCCCACAACTATCTTGACCTGGAGTTCTACACCCAAAAAGTAGTAAATAAGACCACAAGGACACCCCTTGGAAGCCCAGTGGAGGTCATGAAAAGAATGTTTATTCTTACTCTTGGTCTCCTTTCTCAGCAAATTTCCTTTATGCTACCTCTCCTCACTTTCATGACCTAAAGTTATCTCCCTTCTGCATTTTCTGAAACAGGCTGGGCTGAGACAGTGACAGGTAAGAAAAAAGAATCAGAGACTGTCCCTCTCCTATCCACTCTGTTAGATAAAACACAACAAACTTAAGCAGACCTTTAAAAACAAAAAGCTTCCTTTTTTTTAGTAGTAAAATGTTATCAAAGCTACTATCATGCAGTAAAAGTAGGTCATGCAAATGATATATAATTATATAATTATCATTTACTCTTCTCTGGGTCTTTGTTTCCTTTTTTACAAAATAAGGATATAGTAACACGCATTTCACAGTGTTGTAGGATCACGGGATTAACACACTTACTCCACACCGCCAGCAATTAACAAATAGCATCTGCCACGTTATTAGGAGGGACTGTGATAAGCAACTGAAATGCACGGTGTCACTTAATCTTCTAGAACTTTGTGAGGTAGCTATTTATCCCCATTTTACAATTGTGGAAAATACAACTTCAGGTGTTGAGTAACCTGTCCACGTGAGGGGACTGGTAAGTGGAGAGGTGAGGTTAGAATAAAGTTTACACTTTATTCCCAAACCCACACTCAACCCCTAAACTCAACCACCTGTTTTCATGTGGGTCAGGTAGAGTTTGGAGGACAGTAGAATACAATAATTCCGTCTTCGTATTGCATTTGTAAATTCTAATTATTGTAAGATAAGGAAGCAAATAGCTGTGAAAAGAAGAGAAGCAAAAAGCAAAGGAGAAAAGGAAAGATATAAGCATCTGAATGCAGAGTTCCAAAGAATAGCAAGAAGAGATAAGAAAGCCATCCTTAGCCATCAATGCAAAGAAATAGAGGCAAACAACAGAATGGGAAAGACTAGAGATCTCTTCAAGAAAATTAGAGATACCAAGGGAACATTTCATGCAAAGATGGTCTCAATAAAGGACAGAAATGGTCTGGACCTAACAGAGGCAGAAGATATTAAGAAGAGGTGACAAGAATACACAGAAGAACTGTACAAAAAAGATCTTCACGACCCAGATGATCACGATGGTGTGATCACTCACCTAGAGCCAGATATCCTAGAATGTGAAGTCAAGTGGGCCTTAGAAAGCATCACTATGAACAAAGCTAGTGGAGGTGATGGAATTCCAGTTGAGCTCTTTCAAATCCTGAAAGATGATGCTGTCAAAGTGCTGCACTCAATATGCCAGCAAATTTGGAAAACTCAGCAGTGGCCACAGGACTGGAAAAGGTCAGTTTTCATTCCAATCCCAAAGAAAGGCAATGCAAAAGAATGCTCCAACTATTGCACAAGTGCACTCATCTCACACGCTAGTAAAGTAGTGCTCAAAATTCTCCAAGCCAGGCTTCAGCAATACGTGAACCGTGAACTCCCTGATGTTCAAGCTGGCTTTAGAAAAGGCAGAAGAACCAGAGATCTTCCAAAGAAAGGCAATGCAAAAGAATGCTCCAATTACCGCACAATTGCACTAGTCTCACATGCTAGTAAAGTAATGCTCAAAATCCTCCAAGCCAGGCTTCAGCAATACGTGAACCGTGAACTCCCTGATGTTCAAGCTGGCTTTAGAAAAGGCAGAGGAACCAGAAATCAAATTGCCAACATCTGCTGGATCATGGAAAAAGCAAGAGAGTTCCAGAAAAACATCTACTTCTGCTTTATTGACTACGCCAAAGCCTTTGAGTGTGTGGATCACAATAAACTGTGGAAAATTTTGAAAGAGATGGGAATACCACACCACCTGGCCTGCCTCTTGAGAAACCTATATGCAGGTCAGGAAGCAACAGTTAGAACGGGACATGGAGCAACCAACTCGTTCCAAATAAGAAAAGGAGTACGTCAAGGCTGTATATTGTCACTCTGCTTATTTAACTTATATGCAGAGTACATCATGAGAAATAAGCAGAGACATTACTTTGCCAACAAAGGTCCGTCTAGTCAAGGCTATGGTTTTTCCTGTGGTCACGTATGGATGTGAGAGTTGGACTGTGAAGAAGGCTGAGCGCCAAAGAATTGATGCTTTTGAACTGTGGTGTTGGAGAAGACTCTTGAGAGTCCCTTGGACTGCAAGGAGATCCAACCAGTCCATTCTGAAGGAGATCGGCCCTGGGTTTTCTTTGGAAGGAATGATACTAAAGCTGAAACTCCAGTACTTTGGCCACCTCATGCGAAGAGTTGACTCATTGGAAAAGACTCTGATGCTGGGAGGGATAGGGGGCAGGAGGAGAAGGGGTGACAGAGGATGAGATGGCTGGATGGCATCACTGACTTGATGGACGTGAGTCTGAGTGAATTCCAGGAGTTGGTGATGGACAGGGAGGCCTGGCATGCTGTGATTCATGGGTTTGCAAAGAGTCAGACACGACTGAGCAACTGAACTGAACTGAACTGAAGGAAGCAAATGAAGTTTTCTTTCAAATTGCCACTTTAGCATCTGAACTGTTATATCCAGAGCAGGGCAAAATGTGTAATATGCTAAAATTTAATAGTTTTTTGTGCATTTAAAATGTATATAGGAATACCTAGTTTTAGCACATTTTTTAAAATATGAGTCTTTGCTTTTCAAAGACAGTTTGCTTATGTATTGTGTTTTATTCTATTGTGCTTGTCTAGAAGGACAGCCCTCTACCTCTCATAAGATCCTTCCATGTTTCCAGGCTTGTTGCCTCTCTTCTATCTGAGTAATATAACCCGATTAAGCAACTGCTTTCCATGTAAGCAACTTTACCCTCTCCTTCACACCATTTCCTGATTTTTCAGCCCTCACAAACTGTACATTCATAAACCAGTCAGGTGGGGCAAATTAATATGTAAGTTTTTTTTTTAAACTGAGGTACAACTGACACATTTTATTAGTTTCAGGTATACAGACTAATAATTCAATATTTGCATAGAAAGCAAAATGATCAGTTAACATCCATTATCTTCTGTCAGCATACACAGTCACAGAATTGTTCTTCTTGTGATGAGAACTTTTAAGATTTACTCTCTTAGCAGTTTTCAAGTGTGTACGTGTAAGCTTTACAGTATTTCTTTTTCCAAGACAACCCCATGTGCAGTGTGGCAGAATAGCTTCAAGATTGCTGGGTGTAATGTCCTGCTAATGTAGTCCAGAACTATCCTTGGTTCTCTTGTTGCTATTTTGCTAACCAAAACAAACAAAAACCAGTGAAAAAGTCATGGGAATGGCAATGCGATGAAGGCGGCTCTGCTGGCTTTTCTCTCTCTTTCTCCACCAAGGCATCCAGATCTGATATGCCAAGCTTGGTTTTCCTATTCCAAACTTGACAAACACACAAGACTTTATTATGTGGAAAAACACCGTGACCAGACAAAGACTTTTTATACTGAGTTCAAAGCATTTACACATGTTGAGTAATCATGTCCCATAAATCCCCTTGCATGGCAGGCGAGGAGTAGCACAAAATTAATTATTCCTCCCTTCCCCTTCCCACCATAGCACTATGAGTGCTTTGTCCACAAAGGGCAGGTCACAGAACATCACTAGGGGCTTTGCAAAGATGTCCTGCATGAATCAGATCACTCTGCTCCGAGCACTCACTACCCACCGTGTCCAAAGCAACTGTGACGTGGACTCTTCTTCAAACACGAGATACAAAGCACAAAGGGTATGCCAAGCGGTGCTCCAGAGGCAACGTGAGAACCCAGTACTGAGCTTACACATGCCCCACGCAACTGTCACACTTTAACAGACTGTGCTGTGCCGCCGTGCTGGGTTGTGTACTCAGTCGTGTTCAGCTCTTTGCAACTCATGGTCTACAGCCCGCCAGGCTCCTCCGTCCATGGCATTCTCCAGGCAAGAATACAGGAGTGGGTTGCCATTTCCTCCTCCAGGAGACCTTCCTGACCCAGGGATCAAACCCACATCTCTCATATCTCCTGCATTTGCAGGCGGGTTCTTTACCACTAGCACCACTTGGGAAGCCAACAGACTCTGTGAGGGCATCCAACTCGTTTGTTCACTCAATAAATATTTGTTAAGCCAGTAAGTAATGTGCCAAATTGGTATATACTCAGAAAGATTATTAGATCAAATGGGTTGTTAAATTTCATTATCAATTTAGTGCTAAAGGCTGGAGATGGGGAGTTGGGGGTGAAGAAGATGTACAAGTGAGCTCGCAAAAAACCAGTTGCACATAAATTCGGCCTCCCTCATAGCTCAATTTCTTGAGCAGTATCATGGTTTGGTGACTTGAAATACCAGTTAGTCTATAAATGCTTAATCAGGGAAAGGATTAGGGTCAAAATGCTACTGTTCCTTGAATAGAGGAAATATAAAATGCAACTCTGAAACCATTTTCCCATCTGAAAAGCAAGCAGTCATATAGTCAGGTGCTCACATCTACAGAGAATGACATTTACAAAGAATGAACACGGGACTGAGGGCACATTGATTACATGTCTGATAAATACCCAGGCCAGGACCCAACCTACTGAAAGTAGTCAAACAAAGGAGTATGTTTGTTTGGTTATGAAGATCAGTAAGAACCCTAGTATTCTGAGGTAGGTTTTCATTTTAGAACAGATCCTAAACAGGCAGCTGATGATTCATACTACCTAAGTTGTTAAGAACAATATCATTTGTTTTTTCTAAAGAAAAAAAGAAATGTCTCTACTGGTTCAAAAACTTGTGAGCTAGAAAATTCTACGTTCAACTTGTGAGGCTAGTTTAAAAACCTCAGCGTTCCTTACCTGCCCAACTCTCCCTGGATGTTTCAAGGCCAGGCCTCCACTCGAGACGGCGGCTGCCACGTTCCCTTCGTGGTCCACAACCACAGCACCCACTGTGTCCAAAGGGCCTGAGTCGTTCTCCTGGGGAGCAAAAGGGGCCAGAGCAGTCACTAAGCACAGCGCACAACAGTGACATGACCACACAGCACTTCAAGGACAATCATGATCCGGCAAAATCTGGGCTTATCCTTAGCTGGAACATTCGGCAACCTCCTGAAATTATGTATTATCAAGTTAACGCTTAAATCCGGTTCAAGTCAAAACTTATTTTCCAGTGAAAGATCCTGAGCCAAGGGTGTCTGGTTGCTTTTCTCTAATAAGAAGCCTAACATGCCTTTCAAAAGGAGGAAGAAAACAACAATGTAAATTGTAGTATATATCACTGTATCACCTTAATCTCAAGAATTCAGTTCACGACTGAGAATCTGTAGAGGAAAAGATCTATGGTATAAGTGAACTAACAAATGTCCTAATTTGTATTTTTTAATACTATGCAAAAATTTCTAAAAGTAATATATTCACCACAATAAATGAAGAGAGTGACATTCAGTCTTGAACTAGATCATGCTACAGTTTTCTTTAAAATTTCTTCCTTGTGAGACACTTGATGGCAAACTCCCTTCTCTGCTATGTTAATAATACAGTTGCCACTCATATGGCAGAAAATTGCACATTCCTGGGAGCCATCTTTGTGTTTCTGGGTCTTGTTCCAAGCCTCACATGCTTAAGGCATTTCACACATATTGACCACAAGCAGCTGTCTCTTGCCTCGAAGATTTCTGGATCACCTGTGCAAGGCAGACAAACTTTACACTGCTGGACAACAGTCAGAAGTAAAGGAAGTGGGAAGAAAATTTCATAAAAAATTACCTTTTTAGTATACTAAAGGAGGGCTATTATAGGTCTTTAGGCTCTTTGTGGTCATGGTGGTATATATTTTTAAACTTGGGCACTGGTGCCCTAGAACCTGAGAACCCCATCCTCACCCATACCCCCAAGTCTGTATCAGAGTCAGGGACAACGCCATGTTCAAAGTGACTTCTGGTCCATGGACTCTACTTTGAGAAACAAGGTCTGATACTATCCCATAGGTCATGATCAGCCAAATGTCTGCTCCACTCATTCTAAGCCAAATAATTTTATAGGCACAAGTCTGCTGCAGGAGAAACTTAAACCACCTAAGACCAACATTATGTCAGCATAAAAGATTTAAGCTCTGTCTTGTTCCATTACCAACTGGCAGCATATCACCGTGACCATACGACGATGAACATACTACAGAGCATTTTAAAACATGATCCTATCAATCTTACTGGTCCTCTTAGAAACAGACTGCTGCTGCTGCTGCTAAGTCGCTTCAGTCGTGTCCGACTCTGTGCAACCCCATAGATGGCAGCCCACCAGGCTCCCCCGTCCCTGGGATTCTCCAGGCAAGAACACTGGAGCGGGGTGCCATTTCCTTCTCCAATGCATGAAACTGAAAAGTGAAAGTGAAGTCGCTCAGTGGTGTCCGACTCTTAGAGACCTCATGGACTGCAGCCCACCAGGCTCTACTCTCATACAAATAAAAAGGCACTGTAGAATAACCTTCCTCCAAAACAGGAACAACAAAGTCAGGAAAGGGTATTCTTTATTAGTTCTTTTTTATAAACTGTGACTGCTGATCCTACTCAAACATTTTATAAAACAGAATTTTACTGAGGGGACACATAACATATACACAATGATATGAATTATCTGTAAAAACAATTCTCAGCATTTTGACCAGGATATCATGACTTTAACTTTTATCCCTTGAGCCTTACTGTACAACAACATGGAAGGATTATACATCGATGGATTTACTATAACCTGTTTTTCAAAAATGAAAAATCAAGCAAAAGATAGAGAATTCTGTTCCAAATTAAGCTAAATATTCCTAATGGCTTGCAACACCTGCAAAAATCAGAATTACTTCATAAAATATTCAAGAATGAGTTTATAGATTTCACATACTGAAATGGAAACTGAAAGATGATGAAGTAATATTTAGGCATTTTTATGAAGTGCAGGTAAATCGAATGAAAGACAAACAGTGGTATTTTGGCTATAATAATTTCACTGAGCTCGTTTGTATAGAAAAGAAATCTTAGAAAGTTTAAAAAACATACAATGACTGTTATTATATAGAGCTACTATTATATTCTTACACTCCATAAATACTCCGAAGTATATGCATCACATAGATACACACAGACAAGTATTTCCTTGACTGAAATACGCTAGCTGCATTAATTTTTTGATAAAATTGTTATTTAAAAGCAATGTCAAAAAAAATAAATAAAAATTAAAATAAAAGCAATGGCATAAATTATAGTTCTTGTCAGAATAAACACATGTGTATAAAGTTGGCACAGAGGTTCCATGTGTCATGGAAAAGACAAATAAAACCTTCTACAAGTAACCAATGATCCAGTCATCTCTGTTGAACTTAATGTCAAAAGTTTTCATTTTTCTCACTCCAAATTGGAGATGGCTATTACACAGTTATTGTAAGAATTAAATAAAGTACCACATATAAACTAATAAATCCCTTAGAAAAAAATGTAGGTACTTTCCACATGAAAATTAAGTTTCTAACCTGCACTTTAACTCTGAAACCTGCCAAGAGACACCAGCTATCAGTTACTTATCTCATTAATGTGGTCTTTCTTCTGTATATGCATGAGTGTATGCATGCTAAGCCGCTTCAGTCACGTCCTACGGACCATAGCCTACCAAGCTCCTCTGTCCGTGGGGTTCTCAGACAAAATCCCATGAATACTGGAGTGGGTTGCCATTTCCTCCTCCAGGGTTTCTTCTGTACAGAATTACTCAAGTATCAAATACATAAAATATAAGAATAATACCTCGAGTATAAAAGTGCATCCTGAATCTGATGTATGGTGAGATTATCCTAATATAATAATAAAGACAGAAATACATTTTATTTTTAAGATATCAAGTCTTCCCAAGGCACACTTGTTAGGCTGCTGAGTAGCATTATAATTGGCCTGAGCTTCCACCTGAGAAACACAGCTGACTTAACACCTTCCGCACAGTAAGTACAACATAAAGATTTCCCACCTTCAAGCATCCTAAAGATGCAATGATAGATCTGGACCCAGGAACCTAGACCGGGCTCCACATCTGGCTCCTAAAACCAGTCCCCTGCAATAGTGGGGCCTCCGTGGGCTCAGAGTATATCAGCTGTGTGTATAAATGAAGGACTTAGCCAGAATTATCTGCTTTCATGTGTCTGACTTGGCTGAAACCAAGGAAAATTTGGATATAAGAACACCCAATGACTTTTCTCGTCTCTCTTCAGAAAATCCCCCTTCTGATGTCCAATATTTCAAATGATGTTTCTGTAAAGCTACAGTCAAGATGTCTATTTTTAAATAATCCTTTATTCTCTGCTTAACAAATATACATTAAAATCTTTGCAGCACTACACAAATTAGTGCCAAACATATCTACAACAGAGAAAAAAGTTTATTTTGTAAAAATCTTTGCTATTAATTCCCTAAATCATTCACCAAAAGTAAACAGAAACATTTTCAGCTCAAAACAAAAATAAAGTGTGTTCATCATGCTTTTAAGGGGCTTTAATATATCTGAATTATAGCTTTAACTATAAATTCATATCATAACAAAGTTTCAGAGGATTACCTAAAACTTCCAGCCTCTCAAAAGTAGCAAAGGACAATGTTTTCCAACTGGCAGAACTCCTATACAGAGTTCTGGGGCTGCAACATTAAAGGTGGAAAATGCATTGGTTTTAATCTCAGTGTTTTGTTTCATTTTTTTTTTTTAATAATCTTACATATAACGTACTATGGGATTGTTTTCTTCAAAGTGGAACCATTTGGGAGCCTCAGTGTACACGTCGAATGAGCATATGTAAGTGACGGTAGAGATCAGACACACGTTCATGACTTAGATTGCTGCACGACTGAACTACAATGGAAGCACTGTTGTTGCTGCTGTTGTTTAGTCGCTAAGTTGTGTCCAACTCTTTGTGAACCCCATGGACTGTAGCCCATCAGGCTCTGCTGTCTGTGGGCTCTCCCAGGCAAGAACAATGGAGAGAGTTGCCATTTCCTTCTCCAGGGGATCCTCCTGACCCAGGGATCAAACCCACGTCTCCAGCACTGGCAGCAGGTGGGTTCTTTACCACTGAGCCATCTGGGAAGCCACAGTGGACACTTTACAAAGCTTTAAAACATTTTTATTCTTATTCATATGTTGTTTAATTAACAGTATTTAATTTGAACTCATAATGAACGACTGGTTAAGAATAGCAACCTAAGATATACTGGAGTAGAAATCAAAATTGAGGAATTTAAGAAAGATGATAACTCTGACAAGTTCCTTAAAATAATATTAACTAGATTATTAAATTGCATTCATTTGATCAAAATACTTATAAAATACATCTCAATGACTTAAAATCAGTTTAAAAATATAATGATGAATATATCTAATTTGGCTTCTTCTGTTTCTAAAATAAATATTAATCACAATTTTAAAATTCTAACTCAAAAAAATTTAACTCTAAATTAAATATACACACCTAGCTATGACTCAGCAACTATACCCCTAAGTATTTACCCCAAACTGAAAAACTGAAACTGCTAGTCGCTCAGTCATGTCCGACTCCTTGTGACCCCATGAGCTGTAGCCTGCCAGGATCCTCTGTCCATGGGATTTCTCAGGCAAGAATACTGGAGTGGGTTGCCAGTTCCTTCTCCAGGGGATCTTCCCGATCCAGGGACCAAACCCAGGTCTCCTGTATTGCAGGCAGATTCTTTACCAACTGAGCTACGAGGGAAGCCTATTTACCCCAAGAGAAAGCAAAATATATATGACAAAAGACTTGTCAAAAATGTTTATAACACCTTAGTCAAATAACAATAGTCGAAACCTGGAAATAATCCAAATGTCTAGCAAGAGGGGAATGGGTACACAAGATATGATACCAGCAACAGTGGAAGACTGTACAGGAATAAAAAATAACTAGTGATATGTGTAACTATACGGATAATTTTTTAGATGTATGTTGAGTAAAAGATGCTGGCCGCAACACAGTACATAACATATGACCCCATTTATCTGAAGTTTTATTTATAACAGGTAAAACTATGGTGAAAAAGAATCAGAAAAATAGTTGTCTTGGGAGGGAGATGTGGACTCTGAAAGGATATAAAGAAACTTTCTAGCATAGTAGCAATGTCAGATCTTGTTACATGGATGAATACACATATCAAAATTCATCAAATTATACACTTAAGATTATGTGTGTTTCATTGTTTTACCCTAATCAAATCAATAGCTGATGTATCTATTTTTGAGTATACAACACAGGATTTGAAATATCAGATCACGATCAAATCTTTCAACTTTTTCCTAATAGCATAATACATCTATATTTATATAACATTTAATACACATCTGATTGCAATTGTAAAGGGGGGGTGATGGAAAATAAGAAAGAGATGGTAAAATGAATGAAAATCTAATGTACTCTCAACTGGAAAGAATCGAGAAGTGAAAATATTTAAAGAGAAAATGGCTCAAGTTTCCCCACAATGGATGAAAAATAAGAATCTACATCTCCAGGAATCCAGAGAAAAAGGAAAGGAGCCGGAGAGAAAGGAAAGCTTACGACAGTGGAGTGACAGCAGAATTTCCAACAGTCCAGGGGGAGCCAGAACACAGTGGTGTATTTTCACAGAAAAATAACTATAAACCTAGAACCTAACAAAATTACCTTTTAGGAACAAAAATAAAACAAATACATTTATAAATCAATAAAATGTGTTCATCACCAAGAAACCTACACTTAATGAAGTCCTAAAGGATCATTGTAGTTAATACTACAAACTGACCTCCTTCTAATACTCCCTACCACCTACTCATGAGCATACCTAGTATTCTTTTCTTAGCTCTACTTTATCTTTTTTCCATAATATGTATCTTCTAAAATATAAAATTTATTTTCATAATATTTAAACTGCCAAACTCCTCCAAAAGACTAGAAGTTCCACGAAGGCAGTAATCTTTGTATGTTTTACTCACTAGCATAAGCGAAGCACCCAGAAAAGGACTTGACACCTCTTAAGTACTCAAAAAATATTTGTTGAATGGATGAACAAATAAACAAATGAATAATATACTTGAAGAAAAAGGAAAATAACTGCTGTGATCTAAATGTGCCCTTCCAAAATTCCACCTATTGCAATCCTAACTCCCACAGTGATGACTGGAGGTAGGGCATCAAAAATGATTAGGTCATGAAGGCAGAGTCTGCATGAATGAGATATGCCATTATAGAAGAAGCCCAGGAGGTTTCCATGCCCCTTCTGGCATGTAAGGCTCTAGCAAAAAGATGGCCATCTAGGAAGGAGGTCCTCATCAGATACCAAATCTGCCTCTGCCTTGATGTTGGACTTCCCAGCCTCCAGAACTGTGATAAATACAGTCCTATTGTTTGTAAGCCATCCGGTCTCTTGTATTTTGTTATAGCAGTCTGAAAGGACTAAGACAATAATCCAAGAAGGAAAAGCACACTCAGGAATGAAACAAGGAATGGGCAAGCAAATACAATGGCAAACATGCATGTAAATCAAAATTAATATTGTCTTCAAAAATAATAATAGTGTATTATTGGGCTTCCTTGGTGGCTCAATGGTAAAGAATCTGCCTGTCAATGCAGGAGACATGGGTTCAATTCCTGGTCCAGGAAGATTTTACATTCCAAGAAGCAACTAAGTCCACGTGCCACAACTACTGAGCCTGCATTCTAGAGCCTGGGAGCTGTAACTACGGAAGCCCACGGCAAGAGAAGTAACTGCAATGAGAAACCTGCACACCATGACTGAAGCGTAGCCCCCGCTCTCCACAACTAGAGAAAAGCTCGAGTAACAGTGAAGACCCAGCACAGCCAAAAAAGTAAGTACAATTATTATTTTTTTAATAGCATATTATTAGAAGATCAAGATGGGGTTTTAAAATCTGGCTATGTGTTATCACAAATACACCTGAAAAATAAGGACGTGAAAAAGCTGAGAGCAAAAGGACAAGGGAAAAGAAGAGAGACACCCAGTAGGGACCAACCCAAACAATGTAACTACATTAACATCAAGAATATCAGTTTTAAGACAAAAATTTAATAGGATTAAAGGATGTCTACATGGTAAATACTGAAATTTTACATAAACCAGGGCGATATAGTAATTCTAAATCTGTTTGTACCTAAAATTAAAAATAGCCTCAAATGTACATAAAGCAAAAACAGAGCAACATAACGAGTTAGTTTAACACATTTCTTAAACATGAATAAGGAAAATGACTAAAAGCAAACAAACAAACAAAAATTCAGTAAGAAATAAAAGATCTGGGGACTTCCCTGGTAGAACAGTGGATAGGAATCCACTGGCCAATGCACAAGTTCAATACCTGGCCCAGGAAGATGCCACGTGCCACGGAATTAAGTCAATCTGACACTACTACTGAGACCCCACTGGCGACTGCAAGCCGCAATTCCTGAGCTCACGCTCTAGAGCCCAGGCTCCGCAACAAGAGGAACCGTTGCAATGAGGGGCCCATGCACCACGAGGCAGAATAACCCCTGCTCGCAGCAACTAGAGAAAGCCCACGTGCAGCCGCGAAGACACAGCACAGCCATAAATAAATAAATATAATTTTTAAAAAAGAAAAGGTCTGAATAGCACATTAAAAGGCTTAACTTAAGGCATTCACAGAATTTTGCTCCGATTAGAGAGAAAGCATTGTTTTCAAACACAAATAAGTATTTTTAAAAATTGACCACACATTAATCCATAAACTAAATCACAACAAATTTCAAGAAACAATATCAAACAGAAAACACTCTCTGACTACAATACGATTAAGTTAGGTATCAATAAAGGTAAATAAAATTTTTTAAAAAAGAAAAAAGCACTGCTAAATAATTTATGGATCAAATAAGAAATCTAAATAGAAACAAAAATACTAAATAACCAGTGATAACAAAAATACTACATTTCAGGGAATTCCCTGGAAGTCCAGGGGTTAGGACTCTGCACTTTCACTGCCAAGAGCTCAGGTTCAATCTCTGGTCAGGGAACTAAGATCTCTCACAAGCTACATGACCAAAAAGAAATAGACATATAAAACACTGCATTTTAAAACCTGTGAGAGATGAAATAAAAGTGGCACTGAGAGGGAAATTAATACCCAAAGTATTGATATTAAAAAAGAAACAAAATAGTAAGCTAAGTGTCCAACTAAATAAGTTAGAAAGGGAACAAGATAAACACAAGGAGAAAAAACAGAAGATGAAAAATCAATGAAAGAGGAATGAACACTAAATGAAAAGGTCCAAAAAGGCAATAAAATAAATAAACAGGAGAAAGAAGGGCAAAATCAGTTCTGTGACTGAAGTACTTGTTGAATGGACAAAGTGAATGGATGAAATGGAACAGGCAATGATTTTCTCCAGGCACTAAAGCTCAGCAGGGCCCAAGCCTCCCGCCTTCTCCTCCGGGGGGAGGCTTGGCTCTTGGCAGTAACAGAAGACACTATCAGATGTCATGGTACAGGTGGAGTTCCTGACTCACTCTGCATCCCCTATCCCTGCCCCACAGAGAAATACTACCCTTCTCCAAGTCCCAAGGTCTCGGAAACCCGAGAAGAGGTCTCCTGAATCGCCTCCCAAACACACAGCGGCCCTGGCACAACATAAGCCCAGCAGCTCTCCCCTCTCTGGAAGCCTCTTCATACACTGGCTTCTCCTAGGCTCCTCTGCGGCTTGTCTTTGCTCCTCATCCACCTCTAGGCAGCAACAAACCAAGTGTCATGACACTTTTTAACTGCAGCTCATCAATAACTCAAACTTTCTGTTCTCTGAAACTGCCTTTTGCTCAGTTTTTTATGCATGATCCAGGCTCAGCCTCTCCAAAGCAGTTTTCCTCTAACTTCTTTTATTTCTCTGATTATTTCATATTTCAATCTCCCCTAAATATAATGCTTTTGCACATCACTCCTAAATGAGTTCTGTCCCAAGAGCACATCCTTAACAACTGCTGAGAAATCTTTCTCCAGTCCCATAATAACCAAACTGAAGCCCAGACTCGTTTCTCACAATGTGGAAGTGATCTTTATTTCAGGAGGCTGTGTATGCCCTTTGGTCCACTGTTCAAAACAAACTTCTAAGGTTTTTCCCATGAAACACGAAGCCTCTCACTTTATCCACAAAGAGATGATATGTCTTTATACTGGACACACACTCCACCATTCGATGTTTTCTTCCAGTAACACTTTTTTACTGCCTTCTCATTCCCTAGATCAACCATCTGGCACCAGATCACACTCCTCGCATTTGACTAACCAGTTCGGTTTCTTTAATTCCAGATTGCTTTCCTAAAAGCTCTAAATAATTAGCATTCATACAATATTTTAGCTTTAACGATTTTAGCTTTTACTTTTTCTACTCGAGAGCTGGTCATCCTTTACTGTCTTAAACTCAATCACTACTGTCTGGGAAACAAGTTCAAGGGAGGAGGAAATCAAGATTATTTGGCAGTTTCACCTCCGAGAGGCACATATATGAAAGGACTTCAACCACAGAGATGGTGCAACGAGCTACCAACACACACACTAATAGGCTATGAATGTCATTACCTGGGCAGATTAAAAAACACATAAATAAATGAGCTAAGGCTTTGCTAATTAAATAGACAGCAACAAAGTCTCTTTAATAAGAGCAGGCAACCTTTTTCAATTTAGTTGTCCAATTTGGCTCTTTTCAGGAACACCTGGCCGTGGTCTGGACCTCTGGTCTCTCTTTCATTTCGGAGCCTACATGTACCTTCTCTGGATAAAATTACACTTTTTCTTTTAAATACCAGCGCTCTACTGGCCTTTGAACTGACTCTTAAAGCAGTGGGGAATAACAGATAAAGGACTCAAAGGTAACTTGGACAATCTGGAGTCTATTCCTGCCAATGAAACACCATGACAATTGGGATGGGTCATTTAACCTGGATTTAAATTCCACCCTCTTCAGACTTTAGAACAATATTTGACACTGACTTTAGTAACAAAGTAACAAGTTACTTCATGTGTTGTGAAATTTTTTTAAGTACAGCAGTATTCATTTGACCATATAATTATGAGTATACTCACAAAAATAGAAATTGTTATTTAAAATCATAAATACATAACAACTAAAGATCAGCATATTAAAAAGCAAAAGGGAGGCAAAAATGCCCATATACTTATTTTCCTTTTGTTCTTCAATAGATTAAAATCTTATTAGAAATTAGAGATAAATCAAAGAATTACAAAGAATAAGAAGGAGTTAAGTATAGTTTAGAATGTAAAATACAATCTAAACTAATTATGATAGTACTAAATCTCAGAAATTCTGAAACCATTCAAATTAACTCCAATGATGTTTTCAGAGACTTTCAACACTTCAAAGCCTGTTTTATGCAAATAGCCGCAGGACAGGCCCCACTCACACATATTTCAAAATATTCTCATTTGCTTCCAAGTACAGTCAGTGCAAATAGATGTTCAGGGAGACTGGCTTTGGACTTATTTCCGCTATGGCCTATTTCACTTTGCCAATTTCTGTGAACATCTGAATCCTTTCAACTGCCGTGCCCCCATGGGGGATTACAGAATGCCCAAACCAGAGTTTGGTTTGACCAGAAAAGTTTGTCAGAAGTTGGTGCATTGTAGTTTGGTTTTTGCATACCAAAAATTGGATCATGTACTGATCCACGCCATCTCTCTAGATGGTCTCACATGTTCACACTACCTGCCCAGCCCCCGTGAGCATTTGGGTTTGAAAACACTGTTCTACAGAAGCTCTGTAGTGCAATCTGCTTATCCACTCACAGGCTTCTTCTAAACTTAGGAGTTTCTCTTTCTCTCTACAGTTATATAAGGCCTACTCTTTAGCCAAGACGTTAGACCCAAAGACTAAAGTATTAGTCACTCAGTCATATCCAGCTCTTTGCGACCCCTTGGACTGTAGCCTGCCAGGCTTCTCTGTCCATGAGATTTCCTAGACAAGAATACTGGAATAGGCAGCCATTCCTTTCTCCAGGGGATCTTCCCTCGCAAGGGACTGAACCCGGATCTCCCACATTGCAGGCAAATTCTTTACCATCTGAGCCACCAGGGAAGGCCCAGCTTAAACTCTAGCTCTTCATAAAGCCTACCACGTGCTTAGAGTGACTTTCTCCATCCTGCTAATCCCTGCAGCTCTCATGGATGATTTCATTCTTCTGCCACATACCAAATGAGTTTGATATGAGTTTCCTTTATTGCTTAACTCCTCTGGATCACATAAAATGGTCAGGGCCTCTCAATGTATTCCCTAAAACCTGCTTGAAAACCTGTGTATAAATAGCACTCAGTAATTGTTTGCTGGTGATAATGATGAAGTCAAGGTAAAATAGGTACTGCAAAGAAAAACTAAAGATCCCAAGAGGCCGTGACCTCCGGTGGAAACGCCACTCAAAGCCTGTGCTCCAGGTCACTTACTGGTGAGTTCCTCAAAGTTTTAGATGATACAAATCGGTGAAGCAGTGAAAATAGAGCACTGCCTATCTCTTGACTAAAAAACATAAAATGACCACAGAAGAGATGACAATGCTTGTACAATGAAAATGCTCTCAATGTTGGGGGGAGGGGGAAAGCACAACCACAAGCTTCATAGACCGACTTAGCTTGCAAGGCTATCCCTATTTCCATTCCATCCCCTATCACTCCTTGGAAAATCACACAACCAAAATAAACAAGTGCTAGAAAATGGGTAGGAATTTTTGTGGTGGTGAAGGTTCATTCTTTTTCCTAGGGGGAGAAAAAAAAAAAAAAGACGTGTTCTAAGAGTACATTTGTAAAACAGGCATTTTTACCTGCATAACAGAAGTGAGAATTGGTCACATTTCTCTAGATGGCTAGATGGGCACGCCCCCTTGTGGACACTTCCTGACTCAGCTCTGGAGTGGTTGGTTGCTTCTGAGATATTAGTTCCCTACAATCACTTCCTTCACTTACTGAATAATATTATTAGTACTATTTCCAGACAACCTAACTTTTCTTTCATTACATCCCCAAATACAAGCTTACTGTTAAAAGTGAGGTATAGTTTTGGACTAACAGTATGCTTGAAGCATTAGAAAGAAGATTCAAACTTATAAGACTTATAATTAAAGAAAATAACAGATGCATTGCTCTCTCAAAACCTTATAGTAGAATCATTGATTGCAGATGTTTAAATTAGTAATGTTAATTGAGTAAAGGTATTTTTCAAGGCACTGTGATAGAAATTAAAAACAAATGCTTATGTTTCTATATGCCTACATGAATAAGATAAAATAACCACACACATCAATCTGAAAGGCAGAAGATAATTCAACAAGAACTTATTGAGTGCCCATTATGTGTGCTAAACAGAAAAAAGGAATTTGTTTTAATCTGGGTAGCTTTTAAGCTGGTCCTTAAAGAAGGGCTTGGATTACAATTTCAGTAGGCAAAGTGGCAGGTATTCCATTATTAATTATCATTTATTCCACAAAGAGAAAGAGACATGAGCAAAACTTAGAAATGAGAACTTTCAGCAAATTCATAAAAAATCAAATGCAGAGATGTAATTGGTAGTGGGGGGGCGGGGGGGGGGGGCGGGGAGATTATGGGGGGGGGGCAGGGAGATTATTCCAGGAGAGAAATAATGGAAAAGTAGGTTGGGTAAAGTTTGAAGAGGGTTTATAAAGTCAAGCTAAAGACACTGTGTTTTAATCTACAGATAGCAAAGATTCTATTAAAGTTTCTCCCAAGAGAAGGATAAGACCAATGCAGGTATTTTTAAGGAAATGTATATTGGGATAATACACGGACTTAAAGAGGAATAGGGAGAGTCTAGAAGTAGGCAGGCCAGTTAGAAAGATACTGCAACCATCCAGTCATCAAGGAAAAAATGGTATAGATTTAAGAGTGGTAGGCATGGCAAAAAGAAGCAACCAAAATGAAACAAACAAAACAAAAAATAATGCCTATATTTATCAATTGTTTAATGAGCACTTATTATATATATTATATAATATGAGGTTAAAAGATGCTTGCTTCCTGGAAGGAAAACTATGAGAAATCTAGAGAGCATATTAAAAAGCAAAGACATCATTTTGCCAACAAAGTTTCATATGGTCAAAGCTCTGGTTTTTCCAGTAGACACGCATACGGATGTGAGAGTTGGACCATCCTTTAAGAAGGCTGAGTGCTGAAGAATTGATGCTTTTGAACTGCGGTGCTGGAGAAGAGTCTTGAGAGTTCCTTGGACAGCAAGGAGATCAAACCAATCAATCCTAAAGGAAATCAACCCTGAATATGTATTGGAAGGACTGATGCTGAAGCTGAAGCTCCAATACTTTGGCCACCTGATGCAAAGAGCCGACTCACTGGAAAAGACCCTGATGCTGGGAAATATTAAGGGCAGGAGGAGAAGGGGGTGACAGAGAATGAGATGGTTGGACAGCATCACCAACTCAGTGGACATGAGTTTGAGCAAACATCAAGAAATAGTGAAGGACAGGGAAGCCTGGTTGCTGCAGTCCAAGGGGTGGCAAAGAGTCGGACACAACTCAGCAACTGAGCAACCATGGTAACCAAAATAGACAGAGTCCCTGTCCTCCTGGAACCTGCGCTGTAGTGGAAGAGAAACACAGCAAACAGGCACCCTCAGAGGGAGGCAGCTGGAGCTGCATGACCGCTTGAACGACAGGTGGGAGGGGGAAAGCGAACTTCCAGGATCTGGAATCACAGCACAAAGGCCCAGACTCCTGCAGCATCTTGACAGTGTGACCTCCTGAGAGTAAAGAACAAAAGACTGGAAGGAAAGACAGGCACCTGCTCCTATCAAGTTCTGTGGGATCTGTTAAGGGGCTGCACTTTATTTCTAAGTGCAGCTGGAAGTGACTCTCAGAGTTTAAACAGGGTCATGACAAAATCAAATTGCACTTTTAAGTGATTCCATGAACGCTGTGTGTAGAACTGACTGAAAGGGGCAGCAGCAGATGGATTGGGATGCTACCACAGTCATGCAGGAGACGGTGATGAACCTTGACTCTAGACTTGCTGAGCTAAGCTAGACATGAGACGTGTAATAAGCAACTGGAAAAGTCAGGGCATGACAGTGGGATGGAAATAAAAATTTGGACTCATTCACTCAAACACAGTTTCATGGGCTGTGTCTGGTGCCTGTTGAAAAATAGACAATGACCTGGAGACAAATTCTGGAATCAGGTAAAAGGAGAAAAGAACTCTAGTCTTCCTGGAGGAGAGCTAAATGAGGAGTGGACATGAACTTAACTGAATGCAGTCATGTAACTACCAGCTCCTCTAAAACATTCTATGTTCACTGAAGAAATGATTACTGAGCAGGCGCTTTTCTAGGCCCACTGTGACATATTAGGCAGAAAAAGCAATGAGTCTCAAATTCTGCCCCAATACCTTACACAGTCCTGCAGATTTTCATTTAGTAAACTGAAAGTAGAGCCTAAGAACCTCCTACCAGTAGATTTAAAACTACCCAGATGGGGATTTCCCTGGTGGTCCAGAGGTTAAGACTGCATGTTTCCAATGCGTGTGGCAAGGGTTCAATCCCTGGGCAGGGACATGCTACACCATACAGCCGAAAGAAAACAAAAACACACGAACTACACGGATGAAGATAACAGTTAGCCAGGTTGAGCATACACTAGAATGAAGAATCTCTCAATGAGAGGATCAAGAGGTTTGGACAAGCTCTGTTTTGTCAGTGAGAATATGTTAGAGAAGTGTCACATAGAAAGACGGCAGTCAGCTAGTACCACATGCTGACTGTATGGCAGAGGAATCTGATGTCCAGAGCGGCTCCACGTCTGCCCCGGGCCTCTGGACTGGCCCAGGTCAGACCTTGACCAGATCTTCTCTGGTCAGACCTCTCCTGGTCTTCTGTACCCATCTCAGCCGGCACCACTCCCTCCACTCCTTGAGTAATCCCAGCCTCGGCTCTTGAATAGTTTCTGGCCTGCACTTTTTATTCAGAATGTTCTAGGCTGATTACAGAAGATGTGGGCCAGTCAGGACTTTGAAAACTCCAGTCTTCCTTCATCTTAATTAAGCAGTAGGTCTTATCTTCTGATCTTAAAGCATCCCTGCTATTGACTATGTGTGTGTATGTGTGCCGGTGTATACACATTTGTCTTTTCACGTGCTGGTTTATTCTGCTGGCCTTAACACATGTGTGTATTGGCTACACACGTGTTAACACCACTACATCTGTGACAGGTCAACTCAGGTCATTAACACATGGGGATACAGTATGAGGACATATTTAGAAATTCTGACTTAGAATCTCATGCTGTTAACATCATGATCTGAACCAACTCCCAGACAGGAAGACGTCTATGAAAGTCCATTCACTGGAGGAATTTCCATTTAGGAAAGCTATAATATGACAATTTGTACATTACATACAAGGTCAGCTAAGATTATCCCAATGATAATGGAGGAATACCTTCATTTTCCCCTCCTATGATTCTGGTTACATATCAAAAGGTACAGGAGGCTCAACAGAGCTGATGGATACTCAAAACAGAGGGCAGATTTACAAGTCTAACAACATCTGATGTCAACCTATAATAAGCCTCCTGGAAAACCACATTCCCTTACAAAATAAAAACAGCAGTTACGGTCTGTTAACACTGATTTCTTGCCTCACTAATCTCACTTATAATTTTAAAACTCAGTGTAAATTTAAGGCATAGTTTCATGAGGGTTTAAGGGAGATTTGGGAAGAAATCCAACCTACTAGGTACTGAATCTTTATATAAGAACTTAGAAATTTTTTCTGAAATATTGCCCAGCTATCAAGGGTTGAAAGTTCTGGATATGGATAATTCATGAATTGGCATAAACTGCTACAAACCGTAAATATTTAAAGAAACTCCATCAATTTACATTGAAAAGGAATACTGCTCATCAGACTGTATAACCTATGTCAATGCACAAGGTGCTAGTAATCTAGTAATAGAAGCAATTAAGTTACTGACCTACTTTCGGATTTACATGTAAGTCCTATATGCTTAATCAGTAATCAAGATAATCTTAGGACAAGAAAATATAAATTTTAATATACTACTTACAATTCAAAGAAATAATTTCAAATGGAAGATAATCACTCCACAGGATGAATTTATAGGTTTATAGAAAAAAATGAAGTATATGAAGTATACTTCTTTATGTAAAAGAGAAGGCAAAGGAGTTTCTTATTTCTGTTTACTCATATATCTATGCATTAACCGTCTTCTTGAGAGACACCGTAGGACTCCAGATCAAGCAAATATCTGCAAAAGACTAATTACTCCTTCCCTGCACACATAATACACAGACATGTACACAAGTACAAATAGAACAATCTGAGGAAAATACGTTGTTTTTCATGCATTTATTTTCTTTGATCTTAACCTACCTCTCACCCAAAAAATACAGTGATTTAGTATGATACAGTTAAGCGTTTACATAATAATTTCAAGATGGTGGATAAAAGGGAAAAATGTTACCCACAATATACTTCAAAAGAATAGAATATATTTATATGAAGCGCACAAAGCAAGGCCCAACATTTCCTTTCTGAAACATGTGGCCAATTTGATGTCCCTATGTGGTGGCTAAAGAACACAAAATTAAAAGTTGTAGCATCTCTTTAGAGTGGTTTTGAACACACAACATTGTACAAAAGCATTCAAGCCTTTCTAAACTCATTCATGAGAAACAGAAGAATGAAGGACACTCACATAATGGAAAAGGTCTGATTGTCTATCATTTCCCCACCCTATACAAGTACTGCTTTACCTAAAAATCTATGAAATTAATTGAAAACTTAAATTATTTGTAAAAGTGATGGGAGAAGGCAAATAATTCCATGTACATTCAACTGTAAAATCTGTTATTAAAGGAAAAGACATGGAAACTATTTCGACAATATGCTTGTGAAAAATGAAGGGGGAAAAAAAAGCCTTGAAACATCAAAAATGTCGAGATCAAACAATACCCCCAACCTCTTTTAATACTCTAAGAATGAAAGCCCCTTCTAGTAACATCCAGGGCTAGCTGTTTGAAACTGATATTTATGAAACCTAGACTATCCTGGGCATTGAGTCTATCTGTTTTCCCAACCTATGGATCTCTCCTCTTGGTAATACCTCCTTCCCTTATATAACAAGGTTATGTAACAATTCAGTCAGTCCGGTAGCCCCAGCTAAGAGCTGCTATTGGTCAATGAGTTAAGCACTTCATTCCAAAACAAAGTTTCCTTTTTCAAAAATGCTAAGATTGATGCTAACACAACTACCTTTTATTTTTTTGTATCAAAACAAAAGATAAATTTAAAACATGTCATCACTTCATCACATATACCACAAGAATTCTGGATCCACATTCTAAGGAGTCCCAGGCAGCATTGCCAGGGGAGCGTGCAGATGCCAGTGTGTGGGAGTCACAGAGGACAGAGGAGCACACTAAACCGCACCCCGAGGACTGAACCGAGACTGAAGGAAACCCCACAGGACCGACAGTTCCAGTTTTGACACAGACAAATGTGTTATCACAGCTCGGTTAAATAATATCAGTCACTCAACAACATGGTTCAAATTTCAATTACATGGTACAGTAACTGTGAGTAACTGCATAAAGTATAAACTTCACTACTAGCTCTTCAGTCCAAAGATCACTGTTAACCACATATACGTCCATCATTGTCAGTAGCCAACCATGTCATTATTTTATTCAAAGTCTGTCACTGATAGACAGCGAAGTGTGCAGTTGTGTTGCCTCCTTGTCTCCCAGTGATAAATCCACATGCCATTTCTTAAAAATTGACAATCTACAAAGGACACTATACAACCAAGATGAAAGTGAACCAAAGAAGCAGTGATAATGCAGGAAATGAAATTCCAATAAAAAAATAAATGAAGTTACAGAAGAAATAGCTGACCATCAGAATTTTTGACACTGTCACCATTCAAGAGACTTTAGATCTACAGTCAGAGGAACTCGGTGAAGACAAATTGGTCAATATAAATAAGGAATGTAGTTGTGACAAAAAGGATGAAGATGTCGCAGAGAAAGTAGCACTTGGAAAACATTTGACATTAAAGGAACTGAGGGATCACTTATAACATGGAAACAGCAAAGATAAAATGGTGAAAGCAGATCCAAACTTCAAAGGGAGTTTGACAATTCACCATGACATAATCAGATACTCACTCCACATTGTAAGTTATATGACAGGAAGGCAAGCACTCCTTAAACTACTCTTGATAAGGAATTTTTTATACACGAAAAAAACAAACACTAATTCTGATGTTTTAAATTAGTGTACTAAAAAAATATTCATTTTTTTACTTGTTTCTCTATGCATTTATAACCAACAATAAAAGAATTTTTAATGTTTTGACAAAAATGTTTAAAGGTCATGGAACAAGTTTAACTTTTTTTTTTTTACTTTTTTTTGATATTTTATGTAAGTTTTTATTTATTTTTTATTATTTTTTTTTTTTTCCTCCCACATCCCACCCCATATCCTCTCTCTGGATCATCCCCGTGCACCAGCCCCAAGCATCCTGTATCCTGTATCGAACATAGGCTGGCGCTTCGTTTCTTACATGATAGTATACATGTTTCAATGCCATTCTCCCAAATCATCCCACCCTCTCCCTCTCCCACAGAGCCCAAAAGTCAGTTCTATACATCTGTGTCTCTTTTGCTGTCTCGCATACAGGGTCATCATTGCCATCTTTCTAAATTCCATATTAATTTTTTGCTTCTCTATGCATTTATAACCAACAATAAAAGAATTTTTAATGTTTTGACAAAAATGTTTAAAGGTCATGGAACAAGTTTAACCTTTGCCATTAAGATCCCTTTATACGATTTTGGTTTGCATGGTCATTTTCATGGTCCAGCACTATCATGCAAAATGTGGACTGCCTATATACACTGCAAGGGAAAGAAGGGGGTAAAAGAAAATCCAGAACAGCTGGGTCTACCCAGAGAGGGGACTGGAACAGAGAGCAAACAACTACTACCTCTGTATTACCCAGCACTACAGGTAAATAATAATATTTTCCTTCTCCATCATGTTTGCTCTGCTAAGTCATATATAAAAAAGCATGGATGAAACAGAGACACCAATTATTAAGAACAGACAATTACTCCGAATTTATTCCTCATTTTTTAATATTATATCATAAACCTATGTATTCTGAAAGAGAAAACAAAATGGTTTTTATTTGATTTATGGGTAGATTAGCTGTTTACGCCGATATTGGTCTGAAGCAACAAGGGACATATTAATTGTGGGGAGAAAAATGACAAAAATAAGTTCTCCGTTCACACTATGCACTATAAATTACCTACCTAATAACCACTCTCCTCCCCTTCCTTTGACAAGGAAAGAACTATTTTGTTGGGAAGACAAGTCATGAGCTGAGAGAGAGTAATTAGGAAAATCCACTCTATTTCTTAGGCTCTTTTGCAGCTGGGAATAGTCATGTGACCAAAATAAATAACTAAAGAGGACTCCATTGAGAGGGAGCCTGGAAAACCTTTTGTATCCCAGATAAAAAGATGACAGACACATCTGGCACTAGTCTCCCCTTCCCCACCCTCCATGGTCTCACTTTCTCACCTTCAATGCAGACATGACAACTCAAATTAAAGAAACCGTATTCCACCCATACAGCAAAAGGCGTGAGAGAAAAGGCCCAAGAGAAATCCCAGATATGTTGGCTCCAGCATCACTAGAAGCCTGAGTTCACGAAAGCTTGCAACCCACCCACTTCCAAATTTTTTATATGCCAGGGAGCAGGGGGACAAATATGCATTTCCTAAGTCACTGTCAGGTTTTCTGTTGTTTGCAGTCAAAAGCATCCCATTGTTTAACCCTTCTTATTTTAAACTAAGTCAAATCTAAGTGTAGACGGTCTGAGACCAAGGAAAATAAAAACACTCTGATTGAAGTAGCAAGCTGATGAAATATTCTTCTTGCTTTAACTCTGATTTCTATTAGTACTGTCCATGGGGTCGCAAAGAATCGGACACGACTGACTGAACAACAACAACAAAATTAGTACTGTGACAAGGTCTGGACAATCGGTTTACCTTTTTAAGAAAAAAGAGAAATATCAATGCAACAGAAATCTCCAAATTTATTTCCTTTATTATCAGGCTTAAAAATATTTATTCTACTGTATACTCCTTTCAAGACAATATTTATGTCCTCCAACACTGAGTAACCAAAGAAGCGGACATTAGCAAAGTTACCAAAAACCCTATTCTTTTCATTATGTTTATATACCCAACTCACAGCTTCTTTTATGTAGCCACAACACACAGTAGTACTGGGCCTTAGTCAATGCTGGCTAACCAAAACTATGTGGAAACTATACACACAGGACAGGGAGTAATAAACTAAATACAGGTTGATTTAGAAAACAGCTATTTGCCCTTTCCCATCACATCTCTAAAAAGTTGCTATGCTTCCTCTCAAAACTTGTAATTTTCTGCTCCAATGGCTCCTTATCTGGTAGCCTGTTCTTTCTGGGAGCATTTTTATCACCTCTGCCAAGGTTATGCAGCAAACATCTGTAAGACAAAACCTGTGGCCAGCACCCTTCCCTAAAGACAGAAGCTCGGTCAGAGTCATTTTTGTAGGTCAATGTCAAAACACAGTGCTTCTTATAAATTAAAGTTCAAACATTCTGAATACTAAAAACATTTTCCTGTCATTTCAGGTGTCTAAACCACGCCATTTGAATCATGCCTGAACTCCAGCTCTGTACCCACCACGGCCAGCATCCGGTACCACCCTCCCCTTCTCCACTGCAAGACTCCGCCTGGAGGAGGAGCTTCTTTCTCTTGGGGCTGAGCGACATTAAAGACAAGGCAAACAACGACAAAGGCAAGGTGATGGGGCCTCCGTGAGTGACAGTCGCCAAGCACGTGATCATCTCTTGACACTTCTGTTTTTCCTAACAGCCATAGAAGCAGAATATCACTATTTTCTATTTTAAAATATCGCTATTTTAAAAATAAGGAAACGGAGACTTCATAGGTGAAATTATCACTGAATTCACAGAAGGTCACTGCAAACAGTAAGGTGTCTCGACCCCGCTTCCAAGTCCAAAGCAAAACTTCTTGAAAGCATTATCTCCACCGTGTTCTCCTGATGGCACCTCGGCAGCAGGTCTACAGTCCTCCGCGTCAGGGAGACCGTCCTCACCCGGGTCCGCAGTCACCAGGTCCTGAGACCAGAGGTCCGGCCTCTGCCCGCCTCCTGTTTCTCAGCAGCATCTGACGCGGTGACGACTGGCTCTGAGCTGCTCTCTGCTTCCTGGCCGCTCTCTCCTGGGGGCCCCTCTACCCCACTGGCTGTTCCATCTTTTTCTTTCGTTGGTTTTTCCTCCTCCCAACGTAGACTTGTTGGCCTGGCCCCGGGTTCAGTTTTCAGACCTCTAACTTCACTCACTCCTCAGTGAGCTCATCTGGCCACATGGATTTATATTCCTTTCGATGCCAATAATTTCCGAATGAGAAACTCCCTCCTGACCTACCCCTAAGCTTCAGATGCATATAACCAATTCCACAGTCAATGTCTCCTGCTGCCACATCAAGCTCTTCATTGGAAATACTCTTAACCAGGTTGATGAGTGGCTGTTTAAAGTTTTCAAAAATTGATTATCCTCTGGGTGAAGTAGAGAATCACAAAAAAGGACACATATTATAAATATGTCCTTCCTTAATTAAAACACAAAACCAATGCTTTCATTCACTAGCCAATCTTTTTAATATAAGACCAAAGCCTTTTCTCTGAATGTAAGCCCACATATAAATGTTCCATATCATCTTTCTATAACACCCTGGATTGTCCTATAATTTCAAATTTTATCTAAAACAGAACAGGAATATAAAGACATTTAACCACACACTCTGAAGACAGAATGCTTCTAGATTTTTATGATTTTTCTCAATCTTTTATAACTGACTTGCCCCAACTTAATTCTATGGCAAAAATAATTCCATCTTTACAGACCTACTCTGCTTTTTCAAATTAGTTTTCAAACAAACAACCCTTTTGATTCTCAAGCAGACAACTCTCTTTTTAAGCTCAATGACCAACCTAGATAGCATATTGAAAAGCAGAGATATTACTTTGCCAACAAAGGTCCGTCTAGTCAAGGCTATGGTTTTTCCAGTGGTCATGTATGGATGTGAGAGTTGGACTGTGAAGAAAGCTGAGCACCGAAGAACTGATGCTTTTGAACTGTGTTGGAGAAGACTCTTGAGAGTCCCTTGGACTGCAAGGAGATCCAACCAGTCCATTCTAAAGGAGATCAGCCCTGGGTGTTCATTGGAAGGACTGATGCTGAAGCTGAAACTCCAATACTTTGGCCACCTCATGCAAAGAGTTGACTCATTGGAAAAGACCCTGATGCTGGGAGGGATTGGGGGCAGGAGGAGAAGGGGATGACAGACGATGAGATGGCTGGATGGCATCACTGACTTGATGGATGTGAGTCTGAGTGAACTCCGGGAGTTGGTGATGGACAGGGTGGCCTGGCATGCTGCAATTCATGGGGTCGCAAAGAGTTGGACATGACTGAGCGACTGAACTGAACTGAACTGATTCATCAGTTTACAGAGACTTGAAGAACTATATAACTACAGCAATAGAAAACAAGAGCATAATGAGACTCTTAGTGGCACAAAATTCAACTGAAAAGGGTAGAGGAACAATGCACACTAAAAGTGGCCTATTAGCTTCAGGGGCTTAGGGTACTTTGGCATCCAATAATATGTTTATGGTGAAAATAAAAGTATTGGTTAATCTGAGTCTGTTAAGGAGATATGGACTAAGAAAGTTCTTTTTCTCCACTTCTCACCTCTATCACCATGAAATCATACTTTCTCTAACTCCCTTCACCTTAAGAAATGTCAATACTCAAATGACTAAAACTAAAACCTTTAAGTCCCTCTCTATCTCACCAGTCTTTAAGACACGGGTAATTTCTGCCCTTTATAGGAACCCTTACAATATATCCTGCATGTAGTCACTTCTCTCCATCTCCATCATCCATGGTCCAAGTCGCCATCATCTTCCAACTGTAAAAACTGTGCAACTAGTCTCCTCACTTCTGTTCCAGCCTCCCCCTGTTCTCCACACAGCAGCCCGAAGGAACTTGGTAAAACATCTCTCTCACTACAAGAGACGATTTCATATGCATTCATACGTGAGTAAACTACACACAGCTATAACAGAAAGTGTAAGTCAGTATATAAGCAATTACAGAAGGGCTAATCAAAAAAGAATACTGAGATTCCAAGTTTATCAAATGCTGATGTGACATGAGATCAGGAACTGAGTGCTGACTGACCTTGAAGCCGTAGGTGGGGAAGACTGTTATAGCTCTTGTTTCCATTCCCTAAAACGCCTAATAAACGCCACACACGGACTCATGATGGCACACAAATGCGTGAAATGCAAACAAAGAATGTTTAAGAACAAGAAAGATACATGCAATTAGAATATGCAAAGAAACCTACATGAATCCAGTATATACATTTCCCTCCAACACTCCATCCCCTGAACAGCCATTTTCACCCAGAGCTGCAATGATCAAAACAGCGGCCAGGAGCCACACAGAGCTACTGAGTGCTTAAAAATATGGTGAGGACAAATAAGAAGTTAGATTTTTAATTGTATTACATTTTAATTAACTTTAATTTTAGAACAGATATTCAATTCAATTATTGGAAAGTTTTAAGTATGCTTGTAATGTAACCTGTTATGTAAACCTACCTTATCAACTATTAATTTTATGATATTAAATACAGATCAAATATTTCTAATGAAAATTTAGTGTCATAATTGAGACGTGCTGTAAGTGTGACATATACACTGCTTTTGAAGACAATACCGACAAAAGAGAATAGCTTGCTACTAATTTTCTCATTGGTTGACGTTTGGGTTCATTAGTTTAAATAAAATAAATATTAAAATTAATTTTACCTGTTTCTTTTTACTTTTTTAAATGTAGCTATGGAAAACTTGAAAAGTACATATGTGGCATGCATTATATTTCTACTGGGTCATACTATTCTGAAACTTATATATCTAAATGCAAACTAAATATATCATTATGATACATTAATTATTAATATTTCAAACACCTCCTGACCTTTTCACTTGATTGTCTTCTTTTCTTTAGTTGAATGAAATCTGTTTCCACCCTTTCTGCCAGCTCTAGTTTCCTCTTGTTTCTTTTAAAAGCAGCTAAACTGAATCCTATAAAAGAAATCGGGAGTTGGTGATGGACAGGGTGGCCTGGCATGCTGCAATTCGTGGGGTCGCAAAGAGTTGGACATGACTGAGCGACTGAACTGAACTGAACTGATTCATCAGTTTACAGAGACTTGAAGAACTATATAACTACAGCAATAGAAAACAAGAGCATAATGAGACTCTTAGTGGCACAAAATTCAACTGAAAAGGGTAGAGGAACAATGCACACTAAAAGTGGCCTATTAGCTTCAGGGGCTTAGGGTACTTTGGCATCCAATAATATGTTTATGGTGAAAATAAAAGTATTGGTTAATCTGAGTCTGTTAAGGAGATATGGACTAAGAAAGTTCTTTTTCTCCACTTCTCACCTCTATCACCATGAAATCATACTTTCTCTAACTCCCTTCACCTTAAGAAATGTCAATACTCAAATGACTAAAACTAAAACCTTTAAGTCCCTCTCTATCTCACCAGTCTTTAAGACACGGGTAATTTCTGCCCTTTATAGGAACCCTTACAATATATCCTGCATGTAGTCACTTCTCTCCATCTCCATCATCCATGGTCCAAGTCGCCATCATCTTCCAACTGTAAAAACTGTGCAACTAGTCTCCTCACTTCTGTTCCAGCCTCCCCCTGTTCTCCACACAGCAGCCCGAAGGAACTTGGTAAAACATCTCTCTCACTACAAGAGACGATTTCATATGCATTCATACGTGAGTAAACTACACACAGCTATAACAGAAAGTGTAAGTCAGTATATAAGCAATTACAAAAGGGCTAATCAAAAAAGAATACTGAGATTCCAAGTTTATCAAATGCTGATGTGACATGAGATCAGGAACTGAGTGCTGACTGACCTTGAAGCCGTAGGTGGGGAAGACTGTTATAGCTCTTGTTTCCATTCCCTAAAACGCCTAATAAATGCCACACACGGACTCATGATGGCACACAAATGCGTGAAATGCAAACAAAGAATGTTTAAGAACAAGAAAGATACATGCAATTAGAATATGCAAAGAAACCTACATGAATCCAGTATATACATTTCCCTCCAACACTCCATCCCCTGAACAGCCATTTTCACCCAGAGCTGCAATGATCAAAACAGCGGCCAGGAGCCACACAGAGCTACTGAGTGCTTAAAAATATGGTGAGGACAAATAAGAAGTTAGATTTTTAATTGTATTACATTTTAATTAACTTTAATTTTAGAACAGATATTCAATTCAATTATTGGAAAGTTTTAAGTATGCTTGTAATGTAACCTGTTATGTAAACCTACCTTATCAACTATTAATTTTATGATATTAAATACAGATCAAATATTTCTAATGAAAATTTAGTGTCATAATTGAGACGTGCTGTAAGTGTGACATATACACTGCTTTTGAAGACAATACCGACAAAAGAGAATAGCTTGCTACTAATTTTCTCATTGGTTGACGTTTGGGTTCATTAGTTTAAATAAAATAAATATTAAAATTAATTTTACCTGTTTCTTTTTACTTTTTTAAATGTAGCTATGGAAAACTTGAAAAGTACATATGTGGCATGCATTATATTTCTACTGGGTCATACTATTCTGAAACTTATATATCTAAATGCAAACTAAATATATCATTATGATACATTAATTATTAATATTTCAAACACCTCCTGACCTTTTCACTTGATTGTCTTCTTTTCTTTAGTTGAATGAAATCTGTTTCCACCCTTTCTGCCAGCTCTAGTTTCCTCTTGTTTCTTTTAAAAGCAGCTAAACTGAATCCTATAAAAGAAACATTAAAAATAACATTTGAAAAATATTAGGGCAGTGGGGTAGACAAGGTATCCTGAAGAGCCTTCTCAGGACAAAATCCTTAAGAATGTTTGATAAAGGGTTTTATAAGTCTTTTCAAGGTACACTGAGGTGAGAGGAGAATAAAAAAAAAAATATCCTAAGAATAAAAATTAAGGAAAAGGTCAAATCCAGAGAGAGAAGTGCGTTCTGAAGGTAGATGCTCTCCAGCAGTGTCTGCTAATGCATGCCACAGCCAACTCTGATTCTGAAGGGCTCTATGTATAAGAGACAAAAGACACTGGGACAATGCAGCAGGAGAAACCGTATCACAGATCACCCACATGAGAAGGGGGAACCCAAAGGGTAATACACCTGATGAAAGGAAAAACTAGAAAACACAACAATACACAAAGGATCAGGAAACTTGTAAGCTGACTTGGCTATAGCCATAAGCAGACTTGGCTATAAATATGAGAAGAAAAATCATGTTACACTTGGCTGGTTCAGGATGCATAGATCTACTGTGTGTGTGTGTGTGTGTGTGTGTGTGTGTGTGCACGCGCGCAGGCACACATGCACACAGGGTGGGCACGGGCTTCTTCTTAGAGAAGAACAATTGGAATTATAAGAAAAAATACAGATACATATAACATTAAAATATAAAAAAAATCTTAAAATTCAGACGGAATTAGGAGATTTCATATTATGTGTCCTGGAAGAAACAAATTTAAAAAACAAACAAAAAAAATGATTTTGGTGAGGTAATGCTTTAAAGACTCATTAAACACAAATGCAAATACTCCCTGGAAAAACCTGCATTTTTCCTCAAAGAATTTCCATGTTCCAATTAACATGAGCCTATAGTTTAAAAAAAAAATCATAAAATGAAAGAGAAATAAATCACCCCCTCTGGAAAATAAAAATCAGCCAAACATTAGAAAGTGTAATCCAACCTGCGAAGACTTCATATACTGGAATAATCAGTCATACACAGAGTATAAAATATGTTTATGCTCACAGGCATAAGATATTGAATGTATAACTAAGGAAAAATAGATGAGAAAATGTCCAGACAGACTTGAAGAAGAACCAAACAGAACTTCTTAAAAAAATAATACAATAATCGGAATTTTAAAATTTAACATACAGATTTAAACAGTTAGATTCACCTAATGAGAGAATTACAAACTGGAATATAACATTGGAAAGAATACAAAGTTTTCTGATAATAGCAGACTAAATTATTAAGAGAATTTCTCCCACCAAATATTATCAAAAATACTGGATAAAACATGAAAATTACCACCTTAAAAGCATTAAAACAAAAACTTATTAAAAATATCAAGCATTTCTGGGGATAAACTAAGGGCTGAAGCTATTATTACTGCACTGTGAGCATTGGACAAAACTAGCGCAGTTGAATTTGATTCCACAACATGAAGGACAGCCATAAGTCCAATCCAGAAGAAGGATCACCCAGGAAGGCTAGGCTAGAACCAAGCAAACCCACCCCTACCCTCTAACCCAAGAACAAGTGCATTTAGGCAAAATGGTTCTCCTCAATGTGCTGAAATACCTGCTCACCCAGAACACCATATCCAATAAAATTCACTTTCAAAAATTAAAGTGAAATAAAAATAGCTTCAGGTGAACAAGAATGAATAAATTCATCACTGGCTAGACCCTATTCTAATGAAAATACTAAAGGGTGTGCTTCAGTAACAGACAAAATAATACAAAGTGAAAGCTCAAAGACAAAAAAAAAAAGGTAAGGAGAGGGCTGGGGGATTACATGCAAAGGAAAGGGTATATGTGCAGGTAAATATAAATGAAAATTGACTAATAAAAAAATGATTAAAGTTTCATTGTACTTTTAAGTACATATTAATGTCCCCCAAATTGATGCAAATTAATCATAACAACAGTGGAAAAATAACAAAGATCTTCTAACATATCACTTTTAAGATTAAACAAGAGAATGTTAAATAAGGAAAAACAAATGTTAGGAAAATTAGGTGGAAAAGGAACCAGAGCTGCCCTCAAAACAAAGTCTAAGAACAATACTGTAATAATGGGTCCCCCCTCCAAAAAAAAAGGGTAATGGAACTGACCAATAAGTTTACAAACACACTCATGTATATTCTAAGAGAATTTGTGAATAAAACTGATATTTCATACCAGTTGGAAATCTACTTGTTATTCAGTAAACTATTCTTGGCACAATATGTTACCTATTGGGGGAAATAGTACAAGTAAATTCCTACCTCACACTACACACAAAATTGAAATCATATAATAACAATTTAAACATATAAAATCTAAACAAAGAAGTCCAAAAAGATTAAACCATCACACATGAGACATAAATATCAGTCTTTTTGTATCAGTCTTTTTGAGAAAGACTTTAATTTTACTGTTTTTAACTTTGAAGTATTTTACATTGAATGTGATCAAAGCCAGAATCCATTAAAAAGATGGTTCATTGATGGGCTTCCAGTTCAAGATAGTGCAGAAGAAGGACAAACACTTATCTCCTCTTGCAAGAGCACCAAAATTTCAACTAGCTGTTGAACAACAGGAGGATACTGGAACCCACCGAAAAAGATGCCCCAAATCAAAAGACAAAGAAGAAGCCACAGAGAGATGGTCGCAATCATGATAAAATCAAATCCCATACCCGCTGGGTGGCTGATCCACAGACTGGAGAACAATAATACCAAAGAAGTTGTCGCACTAAGGTGAAGGTTCTGAACCCCACGTCAGGCTTCCTAGCCTGGGGATCCAACAAAGGGACTGAAAATTCCCAAGGAATCTGAACTTGAGGGCCAGCAGGGTTTTGATTACAGGCCTTCCAGAGGACTGACGGAAACAGAGACTTCAGTCTTGGAGGGCACAAACAAATTTTGCATGCATCAAGACCAAGAGGAGAGGAGCAGTAATCCCAAAGGAGACTGAACAAAATGACTCGTAGTGCTGGAGGGCCTCCTGTGGAGGTGTGGGTTGGCAAGGGCTCACCACAGGGACAGAGGCACTGGAAAGTCTCCCTGGGCATAAACTCTCTTGAACTTTGCCATTCACTTCAGTTCAGTCGCTCAGTCATGTCTGACTCTTGCCGATCCCATGAATAACAGCACGCCAGGCATCCCTGTCCATCATCAGCTCCTGGAGTTCACTAAAACTCTTGTCCATTGAGTTGGTGATGCCATCCAACCATCTCATCCTCTGTCGTCCCCTTCTCCTCCTGCCCCCATCCCTCCCAGCATCAAGGTCTTTTCCAATGAGTCAACTCTTCGCATGAGGTGGCCAAAGTA
>SJYT01081671.1:61596-90672 GCA_006410635.1 Cephalophus harveyi
TGTTGGAAGAGGGTGTTTGCTATGACCAGTGCATTCTCTTGGCAAAACTCTTACTAGCCTTTGCCCTGCTTCATTCCATATTCCAAGGCCAAATTTGTCCATTACTCCAGGTGTTTCTTGACTTCCTACTTTTGCATTCCAGTCCTCTATAAGGAAAAGGACATCTTTTTTGGGTGTTACTTCTCAAAGGTCTTGTAGGTCTTCATAGAACCATTCAACTTCAGCTTCTTCAGCATTACTGGTTGGGGCATAGACTTGGATTGCTGTGATATTGAATGGTTAGGCTTGGAAACAAACAGAGATCATTCTGTCGTTTTTGAGACTGCATCCAAGTACTGCATTTTGGACTCTTTTGTTGACCATAATGGCTACTCCATCTTCTAAGGGATTCCTCCCCACAGTAGTAAATATAATGGTCATCTGAGTTAAATTCACCCATTTCAGTCCATTTTAGTTCGCTGATTCCTAGAATGTCGACATTCACTCTTGCCATCTCCTGTTTGACCACCTCTAATTTGCCTTGATTCATGGACCTATCATTCCAGGTTCCTGTGCAATATTGCTCTTTACAGCATCAGACCTTGCTTCTATCACCAGTCACATCCACAACTGGGTACTGTTTTTGCTTTGGCTCCATCCCTTCATTCTTTCTGATTTATTTCTCCACTGATCTCCAGCAGCATATTGGGCACCTACCTACCGGGGGAGTTCCTCTTTCAGTATCCTATCATTTTGCCTTTTCATACCCGCAGACCCCAGGGCTATGTCGCCTAAGGTCAAACAACTACCAGGGAGGGAGAGTAACCCCACTCATATACAGATTAGATTAAAGCTTTACTGAGCAAGGCCCTGCCCACCAGAACAAGACCCAGTTTTTCCCATCGCCAACCCCTCTCATCAAGAAGGTTACACAAGCCTCTTAGCCTCAGTCATCAGAAGGCAGACAGAAGAAGCAAGAAGAAGCACAGTCTCACAGAACATATTACAGAAAGTTAACCATAATGAAAAAGTAGAATGTTATATGAAGGGACAAGATAAAATCCCAAATAACTAAATGAAGTAGAGACAGGCAACTTTCCAGAAAAAGAATTCAGAATAATGATAGTGAAGATGATGCAGGATCTTGGAAACAGAATGGAGGCAAAGATTGAGAAGATGCAAGAAATGTTTACCAAAGACCTAGAAGAACTAAAAAACAAACAGAGATGAATAATACACTAGAAGGAATCAACAATAGAATAACTGAGGCAGATGAGCGGATAAATGACCTGGAGGACAAAATGGTAGAAATCACTGCTGCAGAACAAAATACAGAAAAAAGAATGAAAAGAAATGAAGACAGCCTAAGAGACCTCTGGGACAACATTAAACACACCAACATTCGCATTATAGGGATTCTAGAAGGAGAAGAGAAAAAGGACCTGAAAAAATACTTGAAGAGATACAGATGAAAACTTCTCAAACATGGGAAAGGAAACAGTCAACCCAATCCAAGAAGCTGAGAGTCCCAGGAAGGGTAAATCCAAGAAGGAACACACCAAGACACACAGTAATCAAACTGACAAAAATTGAAGACAGAGATAAAATATTAAAAGCAACAAGGGAAAAATGACAAATAACATACAAGGGAATTCCCATCAGGCTATCAGCTGATTTCTCAACAGAAACTCTACAAGCCAGAAGGGAATGGCATGACATATTTAAAGTGATGAAAGGGAAGAACCTATAACCAAGAACACTCTACCCAGCAAGACTCTGCTTCAGATTTGTTGGAGAAATCAAAAGCCTTCCTGATAAGCAAAAGTTAAGAGTAATTCAGCACCACCAAACCAGCTTTACAACACATGCCAAAGGAACTAGAGAAGTTCCTGCCTTCTAGGCAAGAAACACAAAAGAAGGAAAAGACCTACAGAAAGTAAACCCAAATCAATCAAGAGAATGGTCATAGGATCATACATATCAATCATTACCTTAAGTGTAAATGGATTAAATGCACCAACCAAAAGACATAGACTGTGCATGTATGCACTTCCACTTACCACATCACTCTGCTTGGCCACTCCCCCCAAACTGTATGTAATTATTTTATATTGTTAAGTTAATCATGTTCCCATTATGGCTTGCAATTGCAATTATCTTTCATTTTTTGTCTGGCTATTGATTGTGAAAACTGATAAACATCTTCTACTATTGTAATCATGTAACTGTTACTCACAATACCACTCACTGAATACCACTGTATTAATCATGATTGGTCAACAGAAAAATAATAGAACTCTATATCACCAGAACCAGGATTAATAGAAAAACCTGTAATCACTTTTTAAAATCTAAATGCATATCAGAATTATCTTGAAATTTTTTGAAAAATACAAATGCTCAGGTATTGCTTTTTTCCTCCAGAGGTCCAGATGTTTCTAATGAGCAGTCATGCTTAAAAACAACTGGAGTATATGATGATCTTTTACTTTTATCTAGTTTGTTTCATTTCTTTCTATTTATATTCAATGTTCCCATTTTATTTAGTTTATGTTCTCTAATTTCTCCATCTTTTTTTATGTTCTTTTTCAAGCCTCTATCTAGTAGAAAAACTTTTGTATACACATATATAAATATGTATAATATATATATTTTGAAAACTAATGAATTTTTGCCTAACTAAAACATTATGACATTTTGATTCTACTTGTTTGACTTAGTATGACTAGAATGCTAGATTTCTAATTAAAAAATAGATATGAAACTTTGTGACCCCAATTCTCGAAGCCAAAATACTGGATTGCGTAGGCTTTCCCTTCTCCAGGAGATCTTCCCAACTCAGGGATCAAATCCAGGTCTCCTGCATTGCAGGCAGATTCTTTACCAGCTGAGCCACAAGGGAAGCCCAAGAATTCAGGAGTGGGTAGCCTATTCCTTTTCCAGCGGATCTTCCTGACCCAGGAATTGAACCAGGGTCTCCTGCATTGCAGGTGGATTCTTTACCACCTGAGCTATCAGGGAAGCCAAATTAAAAAATAGATATGAAACAAATAACAAAGGTTTACTGTATAGCATAGGGAACTATAGTCAATACCTTGTAATAACTTATGGTGGAAAATGATTTCTAATACAATATGTGTATTTGTATAACTGAATCATTTTGCTGTGTACCTGAAACATTGTAAGTCAACTATACTTCAATAAATATATATATTTTAAAAACATTTTTAAAAGATGGTTCATTGATAAAAACCACATAAAATTTTAAATGTCTTAAGGCAAAAGATACCATATGCAAAAGCAAATGATAAATGACATTTTAAAAAATTTTAAGGTATATGCAAATAGTTATGAGATAAGATTAATATCCCTAAATCAGAATGGTCTAATATAAAATTAATAAGTTGGAGATAGAATTAAGATGGCAGAGTAGGAAGCACCAGGAATCTGTCCCCATACCGAGACAACAACTGGCCTGCTAGAATCTGTCTAATGTAAGTATTATGGAACTCTGGAGCCTATTAAAGAGGAAGGTTTCCAGGGGAAGGCGTGGATATAAACTGTGGTTAATTTGGGTCAATTTCAGCTTATAGCACAGTAGCCTCTACCAACTCCCCACTCCCAACCCTGTGGCAGGCAGCCAGACACACATTCCTACAGCAGCTTTCACACAGCTTGTGAGAGCCAGGTGAGCAATAGAGACCCTACCTCCAAATACCAGAATCTATACTCTGATTGCTGGTTCTGGGCTGAGGTACAGACTCAGAGACAGACAGCCATTGTTGCAGTGCCTCTCCCTCCAGCTGAAGTGACCTCCAGGGAATTTAAAAGGCTACTGCTTTTTCCTCTTTTCAGAGACAGACATTTAAGGAGATATACAAATGGCCAACAAGCACAGGAAAAGATATTCAACAGCATAATCATTAGGCAAATCCAAGTAAAAACCATGAGATACCACCTCATACCCATTAGGATGACTGTTAACAAAACAAACAAACACAGAAAATAAAAAGGGTTGATGAGGCTGTTAAGGGCTTCCCAGCTGGTGCTAGTGGTAAAGAACCCACCTGCCAATTCAGGAGACTTAAGAGAGACACAGGTTCAACCCCTGAGTTGGAAAGATCCCCTGGAGAAGGGCATGGCAACCCACTCCAGTATTCTGGCCTGGAGAATCCCATGGACAGAGGAGCCTGGCGGGCTGCAGGGGGTCACAAAGAGTTGAACACAAATAGTGACTTAGCACTGATGAGGCTGTGGAGAAACTGGAACCCTTGTACACTATTACTGAGAATTTTAAATAGTGGAGCTGCAGTGAAGAAGAGTACAATGGTTCTTTGAAAAGCTAAAAACAGAATTACCACATAACCTGGCAATTTCACTTCTGGGTACCCAAAAGAATTGAAAGCAGATATTTATATACCTCTCTTCACAGCAGCAATTATGCATAATAGCCAAACACTGGAAGCAACCCAAGTTGTTTCAACGCATTCAGTGTATAAATGGATATACAAAATGTAGTATATACATAAAATGGAACATTATTCAGCCTTAAAAAGAAATTCTGACATGTGCTACAACATGGCTGAACCTTGAGGACATGATGTAAGTGAAATAGTCCTGTCACACAACGAAAAATGTATAATTCCACTTATAAAAGATACCTAGAGTAGTCAAATTCATGGGGACAGAACTCAGAAAGTTGGTTGCCAAGGGCCTGGGGGAAGGACACGAGGGAGGAGTTAGCATTTAATGAAAACATAGTTTTTCAGATGAAAAGCATTTTGTAGACAGATGGTAGTCACAGTTGTACAGTGTAAATATAAGTAAAGCCACTGAAATGTACCATTAAAAATGTTTACAATGGTAAATTTTACATTGTGTATTTTACCAAAATTTAAAAAAAGATTTACGAAAAAATGTACATGAATTTTTATTTATAACAGCATTATTTATAATAGCCCTGAACTGGAAACACCCAAATGCCTTTCAGTAGATAAAGGATTAAACAAATGGGTACATCCTCTGTTTAGCAATTAAGATGGTACAAGCTATTGATAAGCACAATCATCTGGATGAATTGCAAGAAAATTATACTAAGTGATAAAAAAGCCAGTTCCCAAAAACTCATATCATGTAGGACACCATTTATATAACATTCTTGAAATGACAAAATTATACAAATGGAGAAAGATTAGTAACTGCCAGGTGTCAAGGAAAGGATGAAGGTGGGAGGTGAGTGGGTGAGACTATAAAAGAGCAACATGTGCGATCCCTGTGGTGATGAAAGTGCTGTGTGTCTTGACTGTCAATATCTTGAATGTGATAGTATACTATTAGTTTGGCAAGATGTTTCCATGGGAGGAAACTGGGCAAAAGGTACATGGAATTTCTCTGTATTATTTCTTAGGATTGCATGTGAATTTATAAGTACTTCAAAATAAAAAATTTGAAACTGGCCATATTAACTAGCCATATGGAATTAAGCACTGATATATCTATGCTAAAACTCTGCAACTATGGAATATGTTAATATCATGCTAACTTCCAAAGAATCCTAAACAGAGGCAGAAAAACTACTGAAATATAAGAACACAACCTAGCCATAGAAAAGAAGAAAACAGGATCCTTTGTGGCAGAATCATGCCCAAAAACTGATAGAATAGGATGTCCTTAATCTACTCTTTACTTAATTTAAAGATGTACCACAGGACCTATCAAAGCAAAAAATAGCTGAAAATTAAGGAATAGATGGTAGCAACTTTGTAGCTCAAACTAAGGCTGTCCTTTACCAAAGGGAAAACAAAATCACATCCCTTTCAACTTCAACCTTAATGAACTTTCTAGAAGAATTCAAAAGAATATACATATTCTATCCCAGACATTCTGAAAACTGAATGCACTGAAATTACCTCCAAAACTTTAAAAACAGCAGATGCCTGGGTCCCGTCTAAAAGCTGCTGTTTTAATTGATTTTGAGTGCAGCCAGGGCTTCAGGATATTTCAAAGCTCCCCAGTGACTGATGCACAGTCAGAGCTGAAAACCACTGCTCTAATGGTTACACCTAACTCCAGATATGATCAATCACTAAAATCATCATATCAGTCAATACTACAGAGCTAAGCCTATTCAATTCTGGTGAAATCACATCACCAAGATCATCTTCATATCCAGCATATGGTGAGGGTGATATTAAGAGTCAACGTTTGAGTATTTCTATGGACCAGAAATTGGAGTAGAAATTCTTTACAACTTACATTATTTCAAGGAATCACAACATCTCCATGAGAAAAGTTTCTAGGAGGTAACTCGCCCCTGATCATAAAGGCCTGCAAAGTATGTGGTCATAGTATGAGCTACTATGTGGTCATCAAAGGTACCAACTGTAAACAGCCAGATTCCTCAAAAGTACACAGTGAACCACTTAAGAATCTGGCAATAGCCAGCAAAATGGTAAATGTACATCCTGTATGAGTCAGTAAGTCTACTTCCAACTATTTAGCACAATAAAACATATATATATATATTAAGTGATATGTATAAGAATATTCATGAAATCATCAATGTTAAGGGCAAAAACTGGAAACAACCTGAATGCCTATCAATAAAGAAACTAAATAAATTGGCAAAATGCTATTCAGCAGTTTAAAGTTAATTCATCTCTCTATATATCAACATGGACAGATTTCAAAATACTTCTTGCTGACTGACAAAAAGACATTTTTAAAAATCATATTACGCTACTATTTACCTAAAAACTAAGGATACTGCAGTATGATACCATTTATCTACTTATAAAAATATCACTACTACACATTTTAACATTTCTGTTGGAACCGAGAAAAGCAAATCAAAGAGGTAACTGTGCTTATCAGACTGGGCAGGAGACTGCAAATGGGAATGCAAGTATAAAGGAAGACCAGGTTTACAGAGAATGCTCCAATATTTAAGAAAACAACATATTCCTATGACATGCAATTAAAAAGTAGTAATACAATGTTTAGATACATTTATTTATTTTATTATTATAGGGCTTCCCTGATAGCCCAGTTGGTAAAGAATCCGCCTGTAACTCAGGAGACCCCGGTTCTATTCCTGGGTCAGGAAGATCCCCTGGAGAAGGGAAAGGCTACCCACTCCAGTATTCTGGCCTAGAGGATTCCATGCACTATATAGTTCATGGGGTAGCAAACAATCAGACATGACTGAGCGATTTTCACATGTTTACAAAACATATAGCTTATATCAGATTAACTCACAGATCAATTGTTAGAAACTCTGGATAGAATTTTAAATTTAAAAAAAAAACACACCTATTTGAAGGCAAGCGATCAAAAGCTGACAAAAATAGGAGAGGATTCAATCACTGAAAGAAAAGAAACACACTGGGTGAGATCCAAATTCAAACAGCTTTCCCCACGAGGCACTCCCTACTCTGTGAGACGCACAGAAAATAGAGCTCAGGTAGAAAATGGCAACCCACTCCAGTGTTCTTGCCAGGAGAATCCCAGGGACGGGGAGCCTGGTGGGCTGCCGTCTATGGGGTCGCACAGAGACGGACACGACTGAAGCAACTTAGCAGCAGAAAACTAGTCTTACAGGTCAGAAATGAAGGAATGTGGGGCTACTGAAGTCACTGGAAAGGAGGGAGGAACCCTGCACAGGAGAAACCCACAAAAGGAAGCCAAAATCTATGTATGTGTCAGTCCCTCAGTCGTGTCTGACTCTTTGCAACCCCATGGACCATAGCACGGCAGGCTCCTCTGTCCATGGAGTTCTCCAGGAAGAATACATGAGTGGGTAGCCACTTCCTTCTCTAAAGGATCCTCCCGACCCAGGGATTGAACCCTGGTCTCCTGCACTGCAACAGAGCCACCATGGAAGCCCCAAATCTACGTAAAAGTCCTCTCAAATCTTGAATGAGAGCTTGACTGTTCACACAGGATGCAAGATTTCATGAAGTTCACAGAGAAGGGACTTCCCTGATGGTCCAGCTGGTAAGACTCTGCACTCCCAATGCAGGGGGCCCAGGTTTGCCGCCTGGGCAGGGGACTCGCATGCCACAACAAAGATCCTGCAAGCGGCAACGGAGGAGCCCACATGCCACAATTAAGACCTGGTGCAGTCAAATTCAAAAAAAAAAATAATAATAATTCACTGAGGAAAATAATGGCTGAAAAGTGGACAGATGTTTTAGTAAATACCCACTGTACTAGAGACAAAGTTTGAGGCTTTCCAATGTAAACCCCAGAAAGACCATATCTTAGGAATAAAGACCACAGCTGGTACTAAGGGACAACTCTAGGATTAAGAACAAAATTGAAACAGACTCACTTTAGCAAAGCCTGAAACAAGGCTGTGACAATATCAAGGTGATCTGCAAATTATTTAATTACATACTAGAACAAGTTCAACATCATTCAAAGGAAGATAAATCATAGTTTCTAAAATGTATCATCCACATGCTCAAGTTGTAATTAAAAAAAAAAGTTTAAGACATGCAACTAAATGGAAAATTTGTGACCAAGGTCACAAAAAAAAAAAAAAAAAAATCTATCAATTGAAACTGGCCTACAGATTACCCAGATTCAGAATTACCAAATATTTCAAACAATGATAAATATGTCAACAATGGATACAGTGGGTTGAAGATATGGGAAATTTCAAGACAGAGATGAAAGCTGTTTTTTTTTTTTTTTAAGGAAAACTTTAAAACTGAAAAACACAACATCTTGTGCTTGCTTTTTTAAATCATAACAAAAGATTAATATCAAATTAGATACTGCAGAAGGAAAGATAAACAAGCTCGAAGACAATTCAACAGAAACCACAAATAGAAGAAGCGTGATGGTTAGTTTTATTTGTCAAAGTGACTGAGCCAGAGTGCCCAGATAATGATCAAACACTATTCCAGGCATGTCTGTGAGGGTGTGCTTGCTGAGGATGAGATTTACACTGAAGTTGATAGAGTAAAGCAGATTGCCCTCCCTAAACTGGTGAAAGAAAGTGAAAGTGAAGTCACTCAGTCGTACCCGACTCTTTGCGACCCTGTGGACTGTAGCTTTCCAGGCTCCTCCGTCCATGGCATTCTCCAGGCAAGAATACTAGAGTGGGTTGCCATTTCCTTCTCCAGGGGATCTTCCCAACCCAGGGATTGAACCCAGGTCTCCCGCATTGCAGGCAGACGCTTGAACCTCTGCGCCACCAGGGAAGCCCTAAACTGGTAGACCTCATCTAATCAGCTCAGTGTCTTAACAGAACAAAAAGGCAGAGACTCTCCCCTGAGTAAGAGAGAAATCTTGCCTGACTGCCTTTGAACTAGAATGTCAACTTTTTCCTGCTTTCAGACTTGAACTGAAACATTAGCTCTTCCTGCTTTTGAGCATGCCAGCCTTCACACTGAAATTACACAGTCCCATTGACCTGGTTTTCAGGCCTTTGAACTTAGACTGAAATTACTCCATTGACTCTTCTGGTCTCTAGCATGGTGTCTGATCCTGCAAATCTTGGGACTTGTCAACTTCCACAACTACATGAGCCAATTCTTTATAATATCTCACAGATAGATAGACACTGGTTCTGTTTCTATGGGAGTCTTACAACAGAAAGCAGAGAACAAACACTGGAAAAAAAATTAGAGCTTGAATAATGCATGAAAGTGTCAAATGTTTACTATAGGTGAAATGGAAGTTCTAGAAACAGAAGAGGGAGAGCAAGAAGATGAGTGAGAGCAATTGTTTAAAAACTGGATCCACAACAAAACTAGCACAAAGAAAACCACACTTTGGCAGAAACAAACAGAAAGAAAAATTCTTTAAAACAGAGAAAAAAAAGACACATTATACACAGGAAAGCAATAACAATCATATCTGACTTCCTAACAGAAACAATGGAATCCAGAAGATGATGGAATAACATCTTTAAAAATGTTCAAAGGATACAATGGAATATTATTCAGCTATAAGAAGGAAATCCTGATATATGCAGATATATCATCTACAATATAGATGGAACTTTGGAAACATACTAAGGAAATAGTCCAGACATAAAAGAACAAATAAATATGTGATTCCACTTAGAGAAGGAACCTAGAATAGGCAAACTCATAGACAAAGTAAGTAGAAGAGAGATTACCAGGGGCAGGGAAGAGGAGGGATGGGTAATCACTGTTTACTAGATACAGAGCTTCTGTCTGAGTTAAGGAGACAATAGGAATGGACAATAGTAATAGTTAATCAACACTGTGAATGTACTTAGTACCACTGAGTCATATACTTAAAAACTGTTAAAATGGTAAATTTTACATTATGAATACTTTACCACAATTTTTTGAAAGTGCTAAAAGAAAAAAAAAAAAAAAAAACTGCCAACCTAAAAGTCTATATCCAACAAAAAATATCTTTTCAAAGCAAAATTCCCCCCCCACCCCAGATAATGAAGGTGAGAAAATTTTTCACTACCACATCTACCACATTACCAGAGAAGTGTTAGCATTTCAGGCTAAAGGAAATGATGCCAGAAAGAAATTCAAATCTACATATAGGAATGAAATAAGTAAATATATGTGAAAATGTGTAAGAAATTTAAGATAAACCTTAGAAAGACATTCTGAAAGTTGAAGGAGAATAAAAACCTACAAATTACGCCCCCTAAAGGTAATCAAGTATAAAGCATTATCATTAACCAGCACCAAAACACCATTTTATTTCTACTGAGGATTAAACAAATGGCTGAATATCAGATGGTATTTAAAATTTCTTAATCTAAATAATAGTTATAGCTTCTCCTTTTAAATTTGTAAGTCAAAACCATTCTTTTTTGCCAAAACAAAAAATGAATATATCACTTAACTTTCAAACACCTTATTTATTCAGAGATTTCTTGTTGATTGGGTATATGTCATTAAAAAAAAAAAAAAAAAACCTATGACACCTTATGTTTTTCTTATTCCAAGTATAAAATACTAATATATAGTCAAAAATAATTTTGCCATCTTGCAAAAATCTAGTGCCATTTTATAAATGTTTTTATATAAATGTTCTGAAGTAAAATTGGCAGACTGAATGCATGAATTCATCCCCATGCCCTACTAAAAATTTACCAGAAAGAAATGTAAGTGGGGAGGAAGACTGGCATACACAAGGGGTAAATATAAGAGAAGAGCGATATCAGCAGTTTTAGAAAATAGAAAGCAAGTAACTAATTGAGCAGAGGAAGATGAACCCAATGCCCACTAGCCAGGACATCACAAACCAAACTAATCTTGGCCAAACTAAACTAATTTCTGCCAAAGAAACATCAAGAGAACTTGAAACAGAAGGCACCTGGTGTGTCTGAAAGCCAGGCCAGGACTAAAACCAGGAGAACAGGCAGATGGAGATGCCCAGATCCTCTCCTTGTGCTTGCAGAAAACATGAAGTTAACTCCTAGAGAGACTGAACCAGATGGACCCCAATTTAGCTGACGTGGAGCACAGCTGGGAGCAGGCAGGGACTCTACCTAAAAAAACAGGCTTTGATGTAGAAGTCTGAGGAAGGCAAAGGAACACCTCCAGCCCTTCCCATGTTCTACACCCAAATACCAGCTACCGCCCTGCCAGAGGTGGGAAGACGTCTCTCCCTAACCCAAGAGAAAAACTGCATAGAAAAATGACGCCTCCTCTCTTGAGGTCACACAGACCTGCCCTCTCACACAAAGCTGCCAACAGGCCTTTAGGTGCCTCACTCGGGAATATGAAACTGCAGAGAGGCACTAGATAGTTGAGGAAATCAGCAAACATGTATTAGTGTCCGAAACACACAAACACAAAGTAAGACAGAGGAAGCAGAAATAGCATATAAGAGCACGTTTTAAACCATAATATCCCGAGAGAGAGCAAAATTGCTGAGTTCATGAAACAAGAACAAGGATATCATGTTTTAAAAGTATTAATCATAGATCCATGGATCGGAGCCCACCAGGCTCCTCTGTAAAGCCATGGGATTTCCCAGACAAGAGTACTGGAGTGGGTTTCTATGCTCTCCTCCCAGGGATCTTCCCAACCCAGGGATCAAACCCTCATCTCCTGCATCTTGGGAGTCTTTACCTGCTGAGCCATCAGTAAAGCCCCAAAATATTAAAATCAAAATTACAAATTCATTAGAAGTAGCAGATTTGGAAGATAAAATTGAAGAAACTTCCCAGACAATAGGATAAAAGATAGAGATTTTTTAAAGGAGGGAAAAAAAGCAATTGTTGAAAAGGATAAATAGGATTAGAGCACAAGATCCAACCTCTAATTCATAGATATTAGAAAAATATAGAAAAGTGGCGGAGACCGTTATCACAAGATCTTCTAAAAAAATCTCCCCAAAACAGAAGCAGATGGATTTCAAGATGGAAAGTCCAAAAGTGGACTCAGTAATCATAAATAGAAAAACAGACTTATCCCAAAGTATCATTGTCGTAATAAGAACATGGAATTAAGAACTTCCTTTGAAAGAGGAAAAATACACCACAAAGAACTGGGAACCAAAATGCCAATGGACTGCATAATAGCAAGACTGGAAGTTAAAAGATAGAGCAATTTCTTCAGAAACCTACGTGTAAGTGATTTCCCATCTTACATATACCAAATGTGGGAGAAAACAAGAAAAAAACAAAACCCACACATGCCATTCAGGAAGCAGCCACGTTGACACTGGAGAGAGGAAAAGGCAACTCCAGAGTGACGGGGTGATGAGGAGCAGAAGACAGCTGCACAGCAGGCCTAGGGGCGCCCAGGCAGACCCAGGTTGCCAAGGGGCCTGTGTCCAGGGAAAAACAAAACCAACTGGCAGAGCGGCTCTACCCCAAGATCCACTGGGGAGAGCTTAAAGCAGAATTAGTGACAGGGAGTGTGAGAACACAGAGGTCTCATCCTCCCTGCCTCCCTGCACACACACTTCTCCCGCCAGCCTCTCGTTAGTCCAACTTTCAGTGACATTAAACTCATTTTGTGAATATGTTACTAACAGCTAGCTGGTCCTTACTAGACACTTGCTGTGATAGATAATTATCTTTTTTCTACAAATTGGTTTCCTTGGAGCCAATGAGTCCTCATTTTTTCATTTGATTATTTAAATTATACTCAGATTACTTGGAGAAGGCAATGGCACCCCACTCCAATACTCTTGCCTGGAAAATCCCATGGGCAGAGGAGCCTGGTAGGCTGTGGTCCATGGGGTCACTAACAGTCAGACACGACTAAGCGACTTCACTTTCACTTTTCATTTTCATGCGTTGGAGAAGGAAACGGCAACCCACTCCAGTGTTCTTGCCTGGAGGATCCCAGGGACAGGGGAGCCTGGTGGGCTGCCGTCTATGGGGTTGCACAGAGTCGGCCACAACTGAAGCGACTTAGCAGCAGCAGCATAGATTACTTAAAAAAAAATTTTTTTTAAGTTGCCTATGTTTTTAAACAATTTCTTTGTTTTATGCATAAATATGTAGTCATGACATCTTTCTCAAGATAGACATATGAAACACACAAATATAAATATTTATATCCATTTTTTACTTTTTAAAGTCATTATTAGATTTAATAATGTCTTTATTAATCATCTGGGTGCCCTAGTGACTCAGAGGCTAAAGTGCCTGCCTCCAATGCAGGAGACCTGGGTTCGATCCCTGGGCCGGGAAGACCCCCTGGAGAAGGAAATGGCAACCCACTCCAGTATTCTTGCCTGCAGAATACCATGGACGGAGGAGCCTGGTGGGCTACAGTCCACCGGGTCGCAAAGAGTCAGACACAACTGAGCAACTTCACTTTCTTTTCTTTATTAATCATTATGTCTTTATAATAATTTCTAGTTACTTTATAACATTTTATTATAAGAATATGTGACAGTTTATTTATTTACATTCTTCTGGGTTGGATATAAGAGTTTTTCAAAATTTTTTATAATTGTTTATGTTTTTCTTTCTCTTTTTCTTAATTGAAGTATAGTTGATGTACAATATGATATAAGTAGCAGATGTACAGTATAGTGATTCACAATTTTTAAAGCTTATACTCCATTTATAGTTATTAGCTATATTCCCTGTGTTGTACAATATATCCTTGTAGTTTATTTTATACATAATTGAATTTCTTTTACATTTTTAATAATGCTCACTGAGCACCCTTCTACATAAATTTGTCTATATCTCCAATGACAAGTTCAGAGAAACAGAATGGGTTTAAGGCTTTTGATTTATATTACTCAACAACATCCTCCAAAATTTCTGCCAATCTACATTTGTACCTACAATGTATTATGTTCATTTTGATCACACACTTACCACCAGTAATATATTTTTTAACTCCTTCACCAAGTGAAGTGAAGTGAAGTCGCTCAGTCATGTCCGACTCTTTGCGACCCCATAGACTGTAGCCTAAGTAAGAGGGATTTAACAAGATTTAACATGTACTCATCTTAATCTAAATGTCCCTGTTAATTATGTTGTATTATCTATTTATGACTTTTGACCTTTTTCTATTTTTTTTGTTTTTCTTTCTCCTCCACTTGGTACCTAGATAGGTCTTCTTCAGCTCTAAGATTGGTAAATGTTGACCTATGTTTTCTTCTCTCTCTTTAAGTGGGTGGTATTATGGTTTTACTGTCAGTAATTATTTTAAGTAGCCTACAAGAGATCCTTTAACAACACTTCTATAAAAGCATGAGAAAGCAGGAGTGGGGGGACCTCAGGAAGATAAAGTTGACTGAACATCAACTAACTTTCTACATATCTTTTAACTAAAATATTTCAACATACAAGCTTTCTTCCTTAAATACAGGTGCTACATGGATCAAAAGCAATGTAACACTTTCAGGTATATATGCTAATACAGCTTAATTTTGAAAAGTGTTTACTCACTTGTGGTCATGATGCTAGGAGGGCAGGAGGGTATTCCATGATCTACTGCCCATCTGTAGGCTCCTTCTCCAACTAAAAAGCTAACAACAGAGAGATTATTCTTTTAAAAATTCAGTGCCATCTTTTCCTACATGTATATAGGCAATAAATACATATATTTATTTGTATACATATATAATAAAGTAAGTAAGCAATATATAAGACAACTAAAAATTTTGCAATACCTCAAAATGGCTATATACCAAAAGAATTCATTTAATTCTTCCCCAAGTTAGAAATTTTACAATTGGAAACAGTAAATGGTATGATATCATTTGTAATACCTAATAAGTAAAAATTGGCAAAATGCAACATAAGAAGTAAAAATAGTTGATTTCCCAGTGGAAAATATAAAGATTTATCTTGGATCAAAGTGGTTCTCAGTTTATGTACAAGAACTATTTTAATCATGTTAAAAGTTAAAGCTTAAGCAAGTGTCTTCAGACTTGGTATTCTTGCCTAGCATAACAGTTGGATCTATCCAAAATGAGTGGGATACATCCAGAGATGCCCAAACACAATGATATGCACTTACAGTTCTAAGCCTCAATGCTATATATACACACACACACACACACACACACACACACATATGACTCAGAACTACATTTTCACTGTGGTAAGGTAGTGTGGTGTGTCCCAGAGGTCATTTTTTAAGCCCCAACTGCAGGTTTTAACATAACAGTAAGTGAATAAAAGGATACTGTTAGCTAACTGTAAAAGACTTCCTTTCAAAGATTTCAAATAGCATGCAGGATAATTAACCACTCCATTCCCTAAACACAGTAATAGCAAGCAGTTACCATAATAATCAATCACTTCATCTCCTTCCACAGCCAGCTTCTTAAAGATCTCAGCCAGCCAGTAATGGATTCCTTGAACTAGAGCCTACTCATTAGTTTCCTGCTCCCTATTTTTTTGTTTCTGTTCCTCTAATCATCCAACAATAAAAACTCAAAGTAATACATATTGAAGTCTTTAGATTTGATTGTTAATAAGATCAATGACAGATTAGAAGAAAGTCAAAGTAGATACTTAGAAATATATTCAAACAGTTCCAAAGAGAAACTAGATTGTTAGGCTCAATAACTTTTCCAATATATACAGAGCTTGGAGCTGAGGGAGCTTTTAAAAAAAAAAAAAAAGAGGAGGGAGAGAGTCCACAAGAATAAACAACTTCACCTCTTCAAACTTCCATTTTTTAAAAAAAATTCTAAAGGACTCCAAAAATAGAAAACAGTTCTCCTATTCTTGTATCAAATGAAGACCACTGCAAAGAAACAGCCAAGAAAAGCTGTCACATAAAGGAAAACTGAAGAATAATTCAAGTAGGAACTTGGATGCAAGTTGAACTATCCTGATGGCATTTGTAGCACTTTTCTCCTGCTCAAAAAAGACTTTGATACAAGAAATAACTTCTATTCATGTGAAAATGTAAAGGAGATGCTGAAGTAGTGCATAAAATGATTAAGACAGAAGTTTGGAGCTGAATCTAATATTCTCAGCACACCCACTAGTCATTTGGAGTTCGATACCAGTATCTGGGATCAAAAGCATTTTATAAAATATGCTTAGTGTTATTTTTCATTTCTCAATCATTCGTAGATTTGATTCTAAATGAAATCAGTTTGCCACTGTCTGTAATGCAAGTTTTGAAATATGTTAGGTGTTTTATAATATTTACCAAGAAAGTGAGCATTTTGGATGCCTGTCTTATGGATAAGAATTCTGAATACCTGACTTTCCTTACTATCCAAAATTATGTGTCCAGTAGTGCAACATCACAAAAAATGGCATATAACTGCTTTGGAAATCATTTAAAAACGCTATAAAGTTATGTGAGCTTGGTTAAAAACTATACGCTCAAAAGGGCTTCCCAGGTGGCGCTAGTGGTAAAGAATCCACCAGCAATGCAGGAGATACAAGAGATGTGGGTTTGATCTCTGAGTTGGGAAGATTCCCTGGAGGAGGAAATGGCGACCCACTGCAGTATTCTTGCCTGGAAAATCCCATGGACGGAGGAGACTGGTGGGCTACAGTCCATGGGGTTTCAGAGTCGGACACGACTGAAGCAGCTGAGCACATCCTATCAAAAGCAAAGAACCACTTCCCAGAACACTAACTGCAGCACCAACTCAAATTTTTCCCAAATATTCATGATTCTCCAAGGAGAAAGCTTTCCTACAAGTTTCACCTCAATTAACCAGGAATCCCACCGACCCCACCTTGTTAACACACCCAGAATCTGGCCACTTCTCACCACTCCCCTGCACCACCTGGGTCAGAGACGCCTCCGTCGCTCTCCTGGATTGCTGCAACAGCCCCATCACTCCCATGCTTGCCTTGCTCGGTTCCCTGCCTTGGTCCAGTCTCAACACACCAGCCACTGACATCCTTGGGAAACGCAGGTCAGGTAATGACACTCCTCTTCTCCAAATCCTGAGAAGCCCCTTGTGACGACACGAGCCTGCAAACTGGAGCCGTCGGCAGAATCTCCAGGCGCCCACGTGATCTGGTCCTCCCTCCCGCCTCCTACCCTCATCTCCCCCTCCTCCTGGTAACGCTACTCGAGCACCCTGTAAAAACACAAACATGCCAAGGGAGCTCTGGCCTCAGGGCCTTCGCCCTGACTGTGCCCAGTCAGGATCTTCCTTATTTCCCAAATGGCAAATTTCTCCATCTGTTTAAACATATCTCCTTGATGACGCCTGAAACTCAATACTTTAAAACTACTCAACACTCTACACTCCTCTACCCAGTACTCCTAATTTCTCTCATTCTGCCCTTTTTACAGTTTTTCCACCTTATCACATTCTATATACTGTGTGTGCGTGTGTGCTCAGTAGCTCAGTTGTGTCTGACTCTTTGTGACTCCATGGACCAACCCAGGCATCGAACTCAGGTCTCCTGCATTGGCAGGTGAATTCTTTACCATCTGACCACCAGGGAAGCCCACATACTGTATAGCTTACATATTATCTCTATTGTTTACACGTCTCCCTCAAATAAACTGCAAGCTTCATTAAGAGCAGGGACCTTTGTTTTTCGTTGATATCCACATAGCCACTCAGAACAATGCCTAAAACACACTAATCATTAAACAAACAACTGCAAGATACTCAACAAAATAATAAATGAGGGTGTCAAAATTCTCTAAAGGACAGCATTGTCCTTGTGTTATGCTCTCCTTAATCTACACTAAAGCAAGTCTAAAGCGCCATGAAACAAAAGCAACAGGGTACTGAGACCAGCACTGACTGGGGTGATTAAGACCGTCAGCAAGCGGAGATACTGAAGGGCCAGCACAACCAAACACGCAGAAATGCACCGAGGTCAACTAGAATTTTATGGATAGGAACTATTTTCAAAAATCATGATGCTATTGTCAGTCTGCTGCTGCTAAGTCGCTTCAGTCGTGTCCGACTCTGTGCAACCCCACAGACGGCAGCCCTCCAGGCTCCGCCATCCCTGGGATCCTCCAGGCAAGAACACTGGAGTGGGTTGCCATTTCCTTCTCCAATGCATGAAAGTGAAAGTGAAGTCGCTCAGTAAGTGTCTGACTCTTCATGACCCCATGGACTGCAGCCTACCAGGCTCCTCCACCCATGGGATTTTCCAGGCAAGAGTAAAAATGTGTAATTTAGTGATTTTAGAAAACTCTCAAAACTGCTTAAAATGCACTATGCTAGATAAGAAAGATAGAGGATAAAATGATAGTTGCTTCTTTGGACTTCAAAAAAGATTTCTGCCTGTTTTACCTATGACTTCTTTGTTTCTCACAAATACACAGAATTGAAGAAAGACCATCAATTTGGTGGCTACTGATTATTTAAAGCTTACAAACACAGAAAGTGCAAATAAAGGAGAACCAGCTATATGTGGAAAAAGAAATAATGAACATATTAAATAACAAGGATTTCAGTTCAGTTCAGTTCGGTCGCTCAGTCGTGTCCGACTCTTTGCGACCCCATGAATCACAGCACGCCAGGCCTCCCTGTCCATCACCAACTCCCGGAGTTCACTCAGACTCACTTCCATAGAGTCAGTGATGCCATTTAACTCTTCTCAAAATTTTATTGTAAAAATTTTCAAACATACATTACAGTGAATAGTATATAGTGAATCCAAAAGGATCATCACCCTATTTCATCAAGGATTAATACATTGCTAATCTTCATTTTCACTCCCATCCAGACTATTTTGAAGCAAATCTCAGATATCACATAACTTCAAATATAAATATTTTAACATCTCTAAAAAAGCAACTTAAAAAAAAAATACATAACCACAACATAACAAATTGTCACCTTAAAAAATTTAACAATAAATCCTTGGAATCAAAAGTTTATTCAATTGATGCACATTTCCCTGATTTTTTCCTAAAAGTTGTGCTATTATTGTTATTTTGTCTTTTAAACTATTTTATTTGAGGGGAAACCCAACAAATCAATCCATATTTTCTGACTGGTTGATAGGTCTTCTTCAGTTCAGTTCAGTTCAGTCGCTAAGTCGTGTCAGACTCTTTGCAACCCCATGAATTGCAGCAAGCCAGTGTCCATCACCAACTCCCAGAGTTCACTCAAACTCATGCCCATGGAGTTGGTGATGCCATGCAGCCATCTCATCCTCTGTCGTCCCCTTCTCCTCCTGCCCCCAATGCCTCCCAGCATCAGAGTCTTTTCCAATGAGTCAACTCTTCGCATGAGGTGGCCAAAGTACTGAGTTTCAGCTTTAGCATCATTCCTTCCAAAGAACACCCAGGGCTGATCTCCTTTAGAATGGACTGGTTGGATCTCCTTGTAGTCCAAGGGACTTCTTATGTTTCTTTTAATCTATAGGTTTTTAAATATTCTTTTCCCATTCATACAAAAGTACTAAAATCTGAATGAATTTATGAAATACAATAAGTTTAACTGCATTTTCAAATAAACAATGTACCAAAAACTAAATCTGCATCTCAAAAAATCTGAGGGTCTAAGGGCTGGAGGAAGCAAAAGCTGGAATCAAGATTGTCGGGAGAAATATCAATCACCTCGGATACACAGATGACACCACCCTTATGGCAGAAAGTGAAGAGGAACTAAAGAGCCTCTTGATGAAAGTGAAAGAGGAGAGTGAAAAAGTTGGCTTAAAACTCAACATTCAGAAAATGAAGATCATGGCATCAAGTTCCATCACTTCATGGGAAATAGATGGGGAAACAGTGGAAACAGTGGCTGACTTTATTTTTCTGGGCTCCAAAATCACTGCAGATGATGATTGCAGCCATGAAATTAAAAGACGCTTACTCCTCTGAAGGAAAGTTATAATCAACCTAGATAGCATATTGAAAAGCCTCTGCTTTTCAATATTACTTTGCCAACAGAGGTCCGTCTAGTCAAGGCTATGGTTTTTCCAGTGGTCATGTATGGATGTGAAAGTTGGACTGTGAAGAAGGGTGAGCGCAGAAGAATTGATGCTTTTGAACTGTGGTGTTGGGGAAGACTCTTGAGAGTCCCTTGGACTGCAAGGAGATCCAACCAGTCCATTCTAAAGGAGATCAGTCCTGGGTGTTCACTGGAAGGACTGATGATACCAAAGTTTAGTCAAAATTAGTCCTATCCCTACCAGCACTTTCAAGTCTTTCTAACATTCCACACCTGGCTATTTTACTATTTTTTATTTTTCATCATAGTATTTCTTAGCTGGAATATGACTTCTGAAGATAATCTTTCTAAAAGTTATTTGGGCCTTATTCTCTAATTCAGAACTTTTGCTTTCTAGACTGTTTTGTATAATTTCTTATCTTCATGTTATCTGAAAAGTACTTGCCTACTAACAGGAAGAACAGGATATAAGAACTTCCTTTTCATAAGTCTCTAAATGAGGCATTAAATAAAAACAAACAGTATTATAGCCACTAAATCATCATGTCCTATTTTATCCATGAACAATTTAATTCTGTACCTGTGTGCCAGGTCAATGTTATGAAGGTTATACTCTATTTTTTTCAACAGCAAAATTTAATAAAAGGTTAGTGAACATCAAACTTTAGGAAAAAGTGACTGTTACAGAGAATGAATTTTGAATTTTTAAGCAGCATGCATTTATATCTACCAATTTATTAGTATCATACGTAAAGCGTAAACCTAACCAAGCCAAAAGCATCTGCTTTCCCTTTGGGTTTTTTTTTTGGCCGTGCCACATGGCATTTGGGATCATAGCTCCCCGACCAGGGACTGAACCTGAGCCCCCTACATTGGAAGTGCGGAGTCCTAACCACTGGACCACGAGGGAAGTCCACATCTGCCTTCTTATCTGAAAGAACATGACCTAAGATTAACTTTATACCCTTATACACTGCTGGGAGCAATGTAAAATGGTACAGACACTTTGGAAAATGATCTGACAGTACCTCAAATGATTAAAACACAGGATTACCACATGATACAGCAATTCCACTTCCAGGGATGAGAAATAAAAATGTATGGACAAACAATAACTTATACATGAATATTCAGAGCAGCATTATTCATGGCATCTGGTCCCATCACTTCATGGCAAATAGATGGGGAAACAGTGGCTGACTTTACTTTTTTGGGCTCCAAAATCACTGCAGATGGTGACTGCAGCCATGAAATTAAAAGAAATTAAATTGCAGCTTACTCCTTGGAAGGAAAGTTATGACCAACCTAGAAGCATATTAAAAAGCAGAGACATTACTCTGCCAACAAAGGTCACACCCTTATGGCAGAAAGTGAAGAGGAACTAAAGAGCCTCTTGATGAAAGTGAAAGAGGAGAGTGAAAAAGTTGGCTTAAAACTCAACATTCAGAAAATGAAGATCATGGCATCAAGTTCCATCACTTCATGGGAAATAGATGGGGAAACAGTGGAAACAGTGGCTGACTTTATTTTTCTGGGCTCCAAAATCACTGCAGATGATGATTGCAGCCATGAAATTAAAAGACGCTTACTCCTCTGAAGGAAAGTTATAATCAACCTAGATAGCATATTGAAAAGCCTCTGCTTTTCAATATTACTTTGCCAACAGAGGTCCGTCTAGTCAAGGCTATGGTTTTTCCAGTGGTCATGTATGGATGTGAAAGTTGGACTGTGAAGAAGGGTCATCGCAGAAGAATTGATGCTTTTGAACTGTGGTGTTGGGGAAGACTCTTGAGAGTCCCTTGGACTGCAAGGAGATCCAACCAGTCCATTCTAAAGGAGATCAGTCCTGGGTGTTCACTGGAAGGACTGATGTTGAAGCTGAAACTCCAGTACTTTGGCCACCTGATGCGAAGAGCTGACTCATCTGAAAAGACTCTGATGCTGTGAGGGACTGGGGGCAGGTGGAGAAGGGGACGACAGAGGATGAGATGGCTGGATGGCACCACCGACTCAATACACATGAGTTTGGGTGGACTCCGGGAGTTGGTGATGGACAGGGAGGCCTGGCATGCTGCGGTTCATGGGGTCGCAAAGAGTTGGACACGACTGAGTAACTGAACTGAACTGAACTGAATGAGCACTTTAGGTTAACTCATATTAATCATGAAGCAACAATGTTTTCCAAGCTTTCCCTTTTTCACCAAAAGAAACAAAATTTTCGAAAATTATAACTTGGACTTCCCCAGTGGTACAATGGATAAGAATCTGCCCGCCAATGCAGGGGACACAGGTTCAACCCTTGATCCAGGAAGATTCCACATGTCAACGAGCAACTCATCTGTGCACCACGCCTCCTAAGCCCACACGCCGCAGCTGCTGAAGGCCGGATGCCCAGAGCCCGTGCTCCGCAGTGAGAGGCCACTGCAACAAGGAGCCCACGCACGGCAACTGGGGAGCAGATCCCACCTGCCACAACTAGAGAAAACCCACGCGCAGTGACACAGACCCAGAACAGCCAAAATAAATGAATGAAATGAACTGTACAGTGAAAAAAGAAAATGCCAAGTCAAACAAAACTATTAAAGTTTATACTTACAAAAAATTATAACTTTTTCTATAATAGGTTAGGAGTTAGCAATTTTTTTCAGCTAGAGGGCCAGAGAGCAAATAATCTAGGCTTTGTACCTAGCTGTCTCGGATGCAACAGCTCCTTTGCAGAGCACTTGCAGCCACAGGCAATATGTACACAAACGGGTGCAGCTGTGTTCCCAAAAAACGCTACTGACAAAAACAGGCAGCAGACCAGATTTGTCCCATAGGCCGTAGTTTGACAATCTTTGTTCTGGATGGTAAGGCCTATCAAAGTTACACCATATCATCACGGAGGGGAAAAGAGTGAAAATATACTTTTATAAATAAAATCAACTTGGGAAAACACGGCACAGTTTACGATAATAGTTCCATCAAACTTATCAAGATATCAAATATTCAGCTAGTCTGACCAAATACCAATACTTAAATAATGCATCATGTCATGCTGACAATAACCAGAAAATTAAAATATAGAAGATTATCAGCTAGTAGAAATACCATTCCTCCTAAAATTCTGCTGAGGGGTTTTTTTTTTAAGCAAGCAATAAGAGTTTACAAAATTCTAACAACTTTAGATGCAGCTGAAACAGATACACTCCCTGTCTTCCTTAGGGAAGTATACAGACAGATGAACTTCTCATTTGAAGGCTTCTTAGGAAACACCCAGTGCTGTGCTGCCCCCACAGTTACCTGCCTCTTCAACAGACGACAACAGAAGACCATGGTTTCTAAGTCTTCCATCTGCTTTTGATAGTTTTTATATCGCTATATCTAGCACACAGGAATTAAACAATAAATATTTGCTGAATGAAGGAATGGTAAGTGAATGAATAACTACATGGATGTAAACAGCTATTTCTTACTATTATAAAAGAACTTTACTGCCTTGTCATGCGTTCTAGTCTGTTGCTTCTAATGTGATAAGGAAGGACTCCATAAAATTTTAATAGTATAACAAGTCAAGTAAGGTACTCAGTTTCTTCGTCTACAAAATGTATGTTATCCTTATGAGATAATGCATACGAATCACATAAAACAGTGCCTCTCACAGTGTACAAATGCATAAGTGTCAACTATTACCACTACATAAATTAAACAACTAGATTTATTAGGGTTGTGTGTAAACAAACTTACAGTAAAAACATGATAAATTTAATTTCATTTATTTAGGATACTCAGGAGGCTTCCCTCGTGGCTCAGACGGTAAAGAATCTATCTATGATGCAGGAGACCCAGGTTCAGTCCCTGGATAGGGAAGATGCCCTGGAGGAGGGAATGGCAACCCACTCCAGTATTCTTGCCTGGAGAATTCCATGGAGAGAGGAGCCTAGTGGGCTAAAGTCCATGGGGTTGCAAACAATCAGACACGACCAAAACAGAATCCTCAGGGAATCTGGTTTTTTTCCAACTACTGCAGGTACACAGTGCAGGTATTTGAGAGATTTCTGCTTTTGGACAAGATGGAGTAACAAGGAATACATTTACACTCTTGCTTGAACCAATGGGGAAAAAAATCAGACAAATACAGAAAACAATAGTTTTCACATATTAGCCAGTAGGCAGCATAGGACAGTGATCCTTGAGAGAAAGGAAACAAGATAAATCTGATGACGGCCCTGCTTACTGCCTGGAGAGTTTCTTGACATGGCACAGGAAGAGGAACTCAGAACAGGAACCCTGCAGTCTCTGTGAGTTGCAGACAGAGAGCTGGGCATCCAGAGACACCCAGGTGGCCAGAGTTCACAGTGCAGAAACCCAGGGAAGAGAGTCGCACAGAGAAAAGACTCCGGAAATCTGCAGAGTCCCTCCAGTCTTCAGCTGAGTACAGATCAGTGTATGTGTAAAAGGAAATTATCAAAGTCTGGGAAAGAATAACACAAAAGTTTTAGAGGAAACAATCCCCAAGTTCACACAGGGCCAGAACAGCTCCTGTTCCCACTAGTCACCCTAAAAAAATAAAACCTCATTCCGGTTGCACCTGTTATAGTACTCAGAAGGGTTTTGCCTAGCAGCAAAGCTAGCTCAAGGCTGAATGCTTCTCTAGTTCGGGTAACAAAGTATAAAGCAAGGCCTGAAAGGATGACGCTGTCTCTAAATAAGTTAACCACATCCTAGAACTGATGTACAAAAATACCCAACACCAAATAAGGCAAAACTCACAATGTGTGGAACCTAATAAAAAAACTACCAAACGTGAAGAAGCAGGAAAATGTAACCTATAATGAGAAAAATCATTCCACTGAAAACCCAGAAATGACAAAGATGATAGAATTAGTAAACGAAGATATTAAAAGTTACTATGATTGTATTCATATGCTCAAGAAGTTACAGGAAATATTAAACATGTTAAGCAGATACACAGAAGACTTTTTTAAAAGATACAAATCGAACTTCTGGAGATTAAAAACTACAATGTCAGAAATGAAAAATAAACTGGATGGGATCAACAGGTAACTAGGTATTGCCAAAAAATAATTAGTTAACTTAAAAACAGCAGTAGAAATTATTCAAAATGAAACAAAGAGAAAAATGAATGGGAAAAATAAAAAAATTATCAATACCACTATGAGAGGTCAAATACACATGTAACTGGACTCCTAGAAGACAGACGAGGAGGGATCAAGAAAGACACATCTGAAGAAATAACAGCCAAAAATTTTTCCAAATTTGATGAAATATATCGCTACATATCCAGGAAGCAAAATGAACACAAAGACATTACAAGAAAACTACAGACCAAAGTCTCTCATAAATACAGATACCAAAAGTATTTACAAAAGTTAGTAAATTGGATCCAGTAACATATAAAAGGACAATACATTGTAACCAAGTGGAATTTATTCCAGGAATGCAACTTTTACTTTAAGAGACAAAAATCACCCAATCACTGTATCAACTGACTAAATAAAAAAGATCATCACAAATAGATACAGAGAAGTATTTGAAAAAGTACAATACCCATTCCTATTAAAAATTCTCAGCACATTAGGAAAAGAAGGGAACTTTCTCAACATGATAGAGAGCATCTAAGATAAACCTATAGCAGCCATAATGTGTGTGAAAGTGTTAGTCATTGAGTCATGTCTGACTCTTTGCAACTCCATGGACTGTAGCCTGCCAGGCTCCTCTGTCTATGGAATTTTCCAGGCAAGAATACTGGAATTGGTTGCCCTTTACTCCAGAGGATCTTCCTGACCCAGGGATCAAACCCACATCTCACATAGTGCAGGCAGATGCTTTACCATCTGAGCCCTGAGGGAAGCCCGTCATATCTAAGGGTAAAGAACAAACGCATCCTCCCTAAGATTACAGATGAAGCAAGGCTGTTCACTCTCGCATTTCTATTTCACATTGCATAGGAGATGCTAGCCAGTGCAATAAGGAAAAAAAAATGAATTAAAGGAATGCACATCAAAAAGGAGGAAATAAAACTATTTTTATTCCCAGAAGACAGAACTATCTATGTAGAAAACTTTATGGGATCTATAAAAACAAAATGAGAACAAATGAAGTTAGCAAATTTCCAAGCCAGAATATCAATATAAGGAAATCAATTATATTTCTATATTGGTAAGGAACAACTGGTATTTAACTTTTTAAAATATGCAATTTATCACAGTATCAAAAAGAAACACTTAAGTATAAATTTTTTAAAAACTGTGCAAAATCTGTACACTGAACACTGTTCAGAGAAGTTAAAGAAGACCTTAAAAAATGAATTAAGTTAAAAACTTAATCAAAATTCTAGCAGGTTATTCAAAGAAACTGACAGGATAATTATAAAATTCACATGAAAGTACAAAATGCCTAAAATGGTCAAAGCAATTTTGAAAACAAAAAATAAAAGCTGAAGAACAATGTGATAAAATTAGATCACTAATTCCAAACAACTATAGGATCACCTTATGATATTATTTTAATACAGAGATGGCGATTGCTTTTTCACATATATTTCATCTTTGTAAAACATAAAAATATTATACATATCCCCTTTGACAACTGCCTCATCTTGTTCCTTCCTTCATCCTTCCTAGAGGTAATTACGGTGTGTCTCATGACCTTTCCAGAACTTTTTTGCACATCTATGTACGTATCTATGTTGTCTTAGAAAATCAGAATGCTAGCATACCTTGGAGATACTGCAGGTTCAGTTCCAGACCACCACAATTAAGTGAACATCACAATAAAGCAAGTCACACAAATTTTCTGATTTCCCAGTTCATATGTTTACACTACACTGTATTCTATTAAGACTGTGATAGCATTATGCTTAAAATAATACTGGACACACCTTAATCTAAAAACAGGATATTGCTAAAAAATGCTAAGCATCATCTGAGCCTTCAGCAAGTCATAATAGTAAACAACACTAAACATCACTGATCACAGAGCACCATAACAACTATAATAATGAAAGTGTTTGAAATATTGTGAGAATTACCAAAATGTAAAACAGAGACATCAAATGACCAAATGCAGTTGGGAAAAAAGCTCAAGGCACAACTACCACAAACCTTCAATTTGTAAAAAAAAAGTACAGGATCTGTAAAGCACAATAAAATGAGGTATGCTTGTGTTGTATGTGTTTAATACTATAAAGGAATAGATGAGAATGAGAAAAGCTTAAATTCTGGACAGCTGTTACCTAGGGCAGGGCCAGAGATGGAGTCAGGGTATGAGTATGGGTCAGCAGAAGGATAAGGATGCCTTTAGCAAGGATTGCATCTACACAGCTTCGAGTCTCTTGGTAATGTTTTGTTTTCTTAACCTGGCTGGTAGGAAACAGGGATACCTTGAATATATTTGGGTAAAAAGATTTCAGTATTTTTCAAAACTATATTATTTTCTATTACTTGAAAGTCAAATACAGTGATTCCTATAGTACCACTGTCACAACTTTCAATACAGGATATTAATGTCACCTTAACAGCCAGGCATACTGAACATGTATGGTACTGAAGACAGTTGAGTATAAGACAGTCCTGAGGCATAACTGTTAATATTATTATCCATGTTATTGTGAAGAACAGTATGGAGGTTTCCTAAAAAACTAAAAACAGGGCTACCATATGACCAGGTAATCCCACTCCTAGGCACATATCCAGAGAAACAGATGAGCCCAAAGGATACAGGAACCCCAGGGTTCACTGCAGCACTGTTTACAACAGCCAGGACATGGAGCAACCTACATGTCCATGCATATTTCACGTCAACAAGTGAACTATAAAACATTACATATATTCTATATGTACTGATGTTGAAAAAATCTCTAAGACATCCTATTTAAAGAAAAAAAGAAAGTTTCAAACTAATATGTACATTGATTTTTTAAAATATGCATAACTCTGTTTACAATGGCTAACGCATGGAAACAACCTAAATGTCCACTGACAGAGGAATGGGTAAAGAAGATGTGTGGTGTGTGTGTAATGGAATATTACTCAGCCACTAAAAGCAATGAAACAATGCCATTTGCAGCAACATGGATGGACCTAGAGTGTCATTCAGAGTAAAGTAAGTCAGATAGAGAAGGGGAAATATTGTGTGACATCCCTTATATGTGGAATCTAAAAGGGTGGGATGATTTGAGAGAATGGCATTGAAACATGTATAATATCATATATGAAACAAGTCTCCAGCTCAGGTTCAATGCATGATACTGAATGCTTGGGGCTGGTGCACTGGGATGAGCCAGAAGGACGGTACGGGGAGGGAGGAGGGAGAGGGGTTCGGGATGGGGAACACATGTATACCTGTGGTGGATACATCTTGATGTATGGCAAAACCAATACAATATTGTAAAGTAATTAACCTCTATTAAAATAAATAAATTTATATTTAAAATAAATAAAAGGAAATGATACAAATGAACTTACTTACAAAGCAAGAAGAGACTCACAGACTTAGAAACTGAACTTATGGTTGCCAGGGGGAAGGAATAGTTAGGGAGTTTGGGACAGTCATGTGCACACTGCGATATTTAAAATGGATAACCAACAAGGACCTACTGCATAGTACATGGAACTCGGATCAGTTTTATCAGGCAGCCTGGGTGGGAGGGGACTTTGGGGAAGAACTGATACACGTATATGTACACTGAGTCCCTTCGCCGTTCACCTGAAACTACCACAACATTGTAAATTGGCTATAGTCCAATATAAAATAAAAAGTTCAAAATAAAAAAATTTTTAAAGTGGATTAAATATATCATTATCACTTAAAGTA
>SJYT01081671.1:95852-149002 GCA_006410635.1 Cephalophus harveyi
GAACTCCAAGAGATGGTGATAGACAGGGAGGCCTGGCGTGCTGCGATTTATGGGGTCGCAAAGAGTCGGACACAATTGAGCGACTGAACTGAACTGAAGATCATGGCATCCAGTTCCATAACTTCATGGCAAATAGTTGGGGAAATAGTGGCAGACTTTATTTTGGGTGGGGGCTCCAAAATGACTGTAGATGGTGACTGCAGTCATGAAATTAAAAGACACTTGCTCCTTAGAAGAAAAGTTATGACCAACCTAGAGAGCACATTTTCTTTGAGCAACTGAACTGAACTGAACTGAGAGAGCACATTAAAAAGCAGAGACATTACTTTCCAACAAAGGTCTGTCTAATCAAAGCTATGGTTTTTCCAGTAGTCACGTATGGATGTGAGAGTTGGAGTACAAAGAAAGTTGAGCACCAAAGAATTGATGCTTTTGAACTGTGGTGTTGGAGAATACTGAGAGTCCCTTGGACTGCAAAGAGATCCAACCAGTCCATCCTAAAGGAAATCAGCCCTATATATTCATTGGAAGGACTGATGCTGAATCTGAAACTCCAATACTTTGGCCACCTGATGTGAAGAACTAACTCCTTCGAAAAGACCCTGATGCTGGGAAAGATAGAAGGTGGGAGGAGAAGGAAATGACAGAGGATGAGTTGGTTGGATGGCATTACTGACTCAATGGACATGAGTTTGAGTAAACTCCAGGAGCTGGTGATGGACAGGGAGACCTGGCGTGCTGCAGTCCATGAGGTCACAACGAGTCAGACACAACTGAGCGACTGAAGTGAAGTGAAGTGAATTTGCTCAGTCGTGTCTGACTTTGCGACCCCATGTACTGTAGCCCACCAGGCTCCTCCCTCCATGGGATTCTCCAGGCAAGAGTACTGGAGTGAGTTGCCATTTCCTTCTCCAGGGGATCTTCCTGACCCAGGGATCGAACCTGGGTCTCCTGCATTCTAGGCAGATGCTTTAACCTCTGAGCCACCAGGGAATCCCAACTGAACTGAACTGAAAACGTTAAGAAATGCAAAAGCCATAAAAAAGAGAATAAGTTTGACAAATAAAAATTTAAGTTCCAATATGATAAAGCACATTATAAACAGGGTTAAAGGGCAAGCTACACAAGAAGTGTAAACAGGGAAATGCTAATGGCCTTGAAAAATATGAAATTTCATTAAATGCTAATAATATCTCATAATAAAAGAAATTAAAACTAATTGAAATGCTCTTCATGCTGTCACAAAAATCAGAAAAGATATAGAAGATTACAACAAATGTGTAAGTAAACTGACCTAATTGATATATACAGAAAACACACCTAACAACTACATAATACTCTTTGGAAGTTCACATGAAACATTCATTAAAATACACCATAAGCGCAGCCACAAAGTAAGTCTCAAGAAGTTTCAAGGGGTTGGAATCTTTCAGACTATGTTCTCTGATGACAGTGACATTAAACTGGAAGTCAATAAAATGTTTAGGCAAATAAATCTGACAACTCATTTTAAAAAGACAAATTCCTTGGAAAATACACATAAGAAAAATATAGCTAGTCATATAACTGGTAAGAAAATTGAAACCCACGTATTTAAAACTTTCCACAAAGAAAATTCCAGTAATTCAAAATTCCAGTAATTCAACCAATGAATGCTTCCAAATAATTTTTAGAAATCATTCCAATTGTATGCATACCCTTTCAAAGAACAGAGGAGAAAAAAAACCCACTCATTTTATAAAGCCAGCCAAACATGATTCCAAAATCTAAAGAGAATATTTTAAGTAAAATTAAAGCTGATCCTTACATGAACATAGATGTCAAAATCTTAAACATCAGGAAATCAAATTCAGTGGATGTAAAAAACAAGATTCAGTCAAGAAGACTTTATGCCAGGAATGAAAAGTTGGTTTAGCATTCAAAAAAAAAATCGTAAATTTTATCATATCTACAAAATAAAGAATAAGAGTCAAAGATGCAGAAAAACACTTAATATCAGTAAACTAAAACTAGAAAGAAACATCCTCAATCTGATAAAGAGCATTTATGAAAATCGTATAGCTGGCAGCACACAGTATGGTGAAATATCTGAGCCCCCCTCTGAAGTCAGGAACAAAATCAGGATGTATACTATCATCACTTATATTTAATACTGCACTGAGTATGAGCCAGAAAAATAATGCAAGGTAAAAAACAAAACTGTTAAATATTGGAATGGAAAAAGCAAAACTGTCATAATTCAAAGATGGTGTGACTGTGTATATAGAAATTATGAAAGAAATTTATTTTTCTAACTCCTTGAATTAACAAAGTTATCAAGACCACTGAATACAAGTCCAGTACACAAACCTCAACTGTATCTCTAAATACAAAAATAATTGGATACTAATATTTTAAAATATATACTTATAATAGCCATAAAAAATATCTGGAATAAATCTAATAGCAGATGTATAAGATATCTATATTAAAAACCATAAGATATTGCTGAGGAAAGTAAACATTACTTATATAGATGTACACATTCCATGTTTACAACAGAAAGACACAATATTATGAAGATGTCAGTTGTCCACATATGGTTCTATATATATATTCAACGCAATACCAATCACAATCTCAGCAGGGTTTTACTATGAACACTGACAAGTTGATCCTAACAATTTTATGAAAATGCCATAAATTGAAAAATAGCCAATACAACTGTAAAGGGGGAAAAAGGAAGCTGGAAATCTTGTAAAACCAGACTATCAAGACACAATGTCAAGCTATAGTAATCAAGACAGTATGGCACTGGCAAGAGTATAATAGACAGAACAATGGAATAGAAGGTATAGAAACAAACTACTACACATATAGTTATCTGATCTGCTAACACTCTTCAGAGGAAAGGATTCTCCTTTCTATTGACAATGGCAATAAGCCATCTGGATATTCATAAGAGGGAAACAAATTAATGTTGGTTCCTACTTCACCTACTCCAAAATGAATCTGAACTTCATAAGAAAGCTAACTATGAAGGGTTAAAAACAATAGAACTGCTATCTTCAACAGGAAGCTATCCTCAAATTTTGGGGTAGGCAAAGATTTCTTAAAATACAAAAAAAAAAAAAAATTAGACATAACATAAACAGTTGATAACTTAAATCTCATTTAGAAGACTGAAAAGCTGGACCAGAGACTGGGAGTAGATATTCACAATACATGTATCTGACAAAGGATTTATATCAAATATGTAAAAAGTAATCCAACAAATCTATTTTAAAAATCCAATAAAAAGTACACAAAAAAACAAAAACACAGTACACAAGGATATCTCAATGGCCACGACATATGAAAATGTTCTCAATATCATTAATCACCAGGGAAATTCATATTAAAACAGTAATACCACTACAAACATATCAAATGGCTAAATTTTAAAAAGTGACAATACCAAACATTGCCAAATATGTCAAGTAACTGAAATGCTCATAAATCTTGGGAGTATAATGGTAACAACTACTTTTGAAAACTGGGCAGTTTCAACTGTAGCCAAACACATATGTATCTAAATTTACCATTCTAAATCCTAGGTTTATACTCAAAGGAAGTAAGTGCATATGTCTACCAAAAAACTTGTACAAAAATATGCACTGGAGTTTTTTTATTATTATTATTCATAAGAGTCAAAAACTAGAAATTATTCAAATATACACCAAGGAGAGCAAATAAGTTATTATATACTCATGCAACAAAATGCTGCTACCACAAAATTAAAAAGCTATTGTGATACAAATCATACATCAATCTCAGGCATAACAGTAAGCAAAAGAAACCAGACACAGAGGGGTATGATTCCATTCATATGAATTTGAGCCAAGGGCAAATTAATCTATAGTGCCTAAAGTCAGAATTAGGGGAGAAGGAGGTGCAGGTGGGACGGGAATACCAGTGATATAAAGTAAGAAGAGGCATAAGGAACCTGTCTGGGAGTTTGGAAAGGTTTTCTATTTTGACATGGAAATCTTTTATATCTTGATTTTGGGTGGTGGTTTACAAGGCTATCTACATGTAGGAATTCATGAAGCTTTATATTTAAAATCTGTGCCCTTCATGTATATTTCATTTCAATAAGTGAACCAGCATACATTATATATACTTTATATGTAGTGATGTTTAAAAAATCTCTAAGACATCCTGTTTAAAGAAAACAAGAAAGTTTCATAATAAATGCTATCATTATTTTTTATCTACCATTAAAGCTTCAAAATACATTTTTTTTAAATATGTGCAAAACTGTATTTCTATTGCACAGAAATACAGATAAATGAATTTTATTTTACTGGTTAAACCCTCCAGGGAGAGTTTTGGAAGGAAAGATTTGGAAGATCAAAGGTAAATTTTATTTATATCATTTGAATTTCTTAACAATAAAAATATATTATTAATGTATTCAAATCATTGCAAAATTAATGGAATATGCCAATTCCAATTTTAAATGTCTGTAATCTCTTGTGGGGACGAAGGAGAATGATCACACTCTAAGCAAAGACTTGGACATACTCTGTTTCACTGTTTTCTTTAAAATTATCTATAGGTAAGACTTTATGTTTTAAATTCAATAAAAGAAAAAAATGTTTGTTTTCAACATTACTACAAGCAAGAATGATGAAAACAACTGGGCGGTCTTTAGGAGGAATAAAATGGTAATATTCAGCTTTTTGTTAAGAGTAGAGATAATGTGCTTTAATGTTTACATACCACTCAGTGCCCCAACAGCTCCAAAATTCAAGGATTTTCCATCCATTATACTGGCGTCACATTCGATTTCACCCAAGAGATTTAGATTTGACCCCATTCCTGCATTTGTAAAAGGAGAATCCTAAAAGATAAAAACAAAAATTAAAATACCATTAGTCTTTTTTTTATTTACCATTAGTCTTAAGGAAAAATTGCCGATGCTTAAAAAACTTCTAAATACGACGAAGGTAAAGAACACTTCCCAACTCATTGTATGATATCAATACAACACTGACTCCAAAACAAGACAAAGACAAGGAACAAAAACTACAGATCAACATACTCATGAATAGTGACACCAAAATCCTCAAGGAAACAAAATGCAGCAAAATATGAAAGTATTATATACCATGAACAAGTCTGGTTTAATAACTTAAACTCACTGTAATACATCATGTTAATACAGAACAAAACCAAAACAACAACAAAAAATCATATTAATAGACCAAGAAAAAGTATTTGACAAAATTCAATATGCTTTCATGAGAAAAACACTCAACAAACTAGAAATAGAAGGGAATATACTTAACATGATAAAGGGCATCTACAAAAGTAAGTCTAGAGCTAACATCATAATTAATGGTGAAAGACCCCTTCCCCTAGCATCAGGAACAACACAGCAATGCTTGTCTCACCACTTCTATTCAAAATTACGGTGTATATTCTGGACAGGATAATTAGGCAAGAAAAAGAAACAAAAAGCATCCAGATTAGAAAGGAAGTAGTAAAATTATCTCTTTTGGAAGGTGACATGAGCTTGTACACAAAAAAAATCCTAAAATCTCCATTTAAAAACTACTAGAACTAATAAAAAAGTTCAATGGGGTTGTAGGATATAAGCTCAATATGCAAAACCCAATTGTATTTCAGTACATCAGCAATGAAAAATCTGAAAATGAAATTAAGAAAACAATTCAATTTATAATCACATCAAAAAGAATAAAATACTTAGGAATAAATTTAACAAAAGAAGTGGAAGATTTGTACATGTACATAAAACATGTTTTTAAAAAATTAAAGGCCTGAATCAAAAGAAGGACCCATGTACATAGAACAGAAGATTTAGTAGCTTTAAGATGACCCAGAGAGATGGTATGGGGAGGGAGATGGGAGGGGGGTTCAGGATTGGGAACACGTGTACACCCGTGGCGGATTCATGTTGATGTATGGCAAAACCAATACAGTATTGTAAAGTAAAATTTTGTCTCTGGGGATCCCCATGCCCCTAGCCCCTGTTTCTCTTTTCTCAATATCGATTAAAGGTGAGCTTTCAAAGGCTGCCCAACCACAAGTTACGCTTTAGCCCAAGCCATTGTGCCTTCTGATGTTTATGGATTCATGGAAGTAGAAGCTAAGAGGAGTGTGGACGGGCTAGTGGGTAGCAGAGAACATCAGGGAAAATGAATGTTTGCTTGGCTAGGGTCCCCGAAATGGCCCAAGCCTGGTGGGTACCAATTAAACTTTGCAAAGCCTAGAAGTCCTAGGCTATCTATCCAGTGCTTGATGCTGTATCACACAAGCCCCTTTGCCAGGGTGGGCCCAGATGCTTTTGAGCTGAACCACATGTGGACAGTCTGTCCTTGCTGACTGGCAGGACAACTCCTAAGAAATGTCATAGTGCAAAGTCAGAAGTCACCAGATGATGTTGAGTTTCTGTCCCTGAAAAACTAAGAATGAGGTTTAAGGAAAAACTGGGGCTTCTTTTTAAAATTAAAACAAAACAAACAACAACAACAAAAGAATAGTCAAAACAATCTTTCAAATAAAACAACAAAATTGGAGGGCTCACACTTCTATGTTTTATAACTTACTACAAATTATAGTAATCAAGACAGTGTGACAGGAACATGCAGCCAATGACAGATATATAAATCAATGCACTAGAAATGTCCAGAAATAAGCCTTATGCTTACAGTCAACCATCAAGGCTCTCACGGAAGAATACTGGAGTAGTTTATCATGACAAAGGTCTGTATAGTCAAAGCTAGGGTTTTTCCAGTAGGCATGTATGGATTTGAGATTGGACCATAAAGAATTCTGAGCAGCAAAGAACTGATGCTTTCAAACCATGGTGCCAGAGAAGATTCTTCAGAGTCCTCTGGACAGAAGGGAGATCAAACCTGGAAATCAACCCTGAATATTCACTGGAAGGACTGATGCTGAAGCTGAAGCTCCAATACTTTGGCCACCTGATGCAAAGAGGGAGACTCATTGGAAAAGATCCTGATGCTTGGAAAGATTGAAGGCAACAGGAGAAGGGGATGACAGACGATGAGATGGACGTGATTGATTCAACTGACATGAATTTGAGCAAACTCCGGGAGACAGTGAAGGACAGGGGAACTTGGTGTGCTACAGTCTAAAGGGTAACAAATAGTTGAACATGACTTAGTGACTAAACAACAAGTCTTTTCCAAAAATGGTGATGGATCAACTGGACATCCAATGCAAGAGAATATCTGAGTCAGAAATCTCAGTCAATCCAGAAAATTAACTCTGTTCTAAGCTAACACAAATACTATCCAGGAAACCAGGGCAATTCTTTATCCACCTAAAGATCACCAAATGTACAAAATCACCTACAAATGTCCCCAGTTTCTTGAATTTCTGCCAGACCCAAGGAAAACTGACCACAACACAAAGATCTCCATCATATGTGTTAATACCTATAACTTGAGCAAAGGGATCAGGGATTTGAGACCTGACCTTTTGTCCTAATGCAAATAGAAAACCTAATTGTCCATTGGATTTTACAAATAAGATCACAGGGAAAAAAACCACAAAGGGATTGTAAAATTAAATAGAAAATGAGAGATACAGACAATAAGTATTTTGAGAACTCAAAGGGATATGGGCCAATATGAGATGAAGAAGTTAATAGCAGTCTTCCTGAAGAATGTATAACACAAAAGCAAAGACTGGTCAGAAAATTCCACTTGATGGATATGCTGGAAGCAATATGTAGGCAGCCATAAAGTGTCAGAGTCACAGAAGACACATTTAGGAAAGACGGTTGGCTGGAGCCAAATAGATTGCTCCATGTCACCATCAGAATCTGGACTTGACTGGGAAAATGACGAGAAGCTCTTCAAGCTTTCTATAGAAACAAAAGTCAAGTATATTGATCAAGGAAACATAAATGGATATTCACATATTATTTGAAAAGGAAGAGGAGGAAACTGAAATGAGATAGACCATACGGAAGGCCTTTTGACAACACAGGTCTGAAATGATTCCAACAGGGAAAAAGAAGAAGCAAGAGAAGGAAAGGACCATAACTTCCAAACTTGGGAGACAAATAAAACCATTATTAAGAAAAAGCAGTTTCTAAGATGAAGGGAAGAACGTGGATAATTAGGTGTAACAAGTGTAAATAAGGCCTTCCAAGTAAATATTCTACCTAAATCATTGCACAACTTGATCTTGGGAAAACAGCCAACTTAGGACAGACTATGGTTTAGAACAGATAAAGACTGAATTTTTACCCTAGATTATTTCCTTTTTCTCTTTTCTCTTTTTTTTTTTTTTTTTTGAGCAGAGAAAGGGTTTACTGCAGGGTCAAGCAAGGAGAACAGGTGGCTTGTGCTCAAAAACCTGAACCCATATATTAAAAACTATGAAAACCTAAGTCAGAAGTCTCTATGACACTGAAGAGAGAAACTGTACAAGTAACACAAATTACCACTGTGTGTGTGTGTGCATGTGTGTGTGTGCGTGTGTGTGTGTGTGCACGTATGGGGTGTGTGTGTGTGTGTGTCAGTTGCTCAGTCATGTCCAACTCTTTGTGACCCCATGGTCGCGTTCCTTCTCCAGAATTACCACTGTATTTCAAGGTTTTATTTTACTCTACATAACTTTCCTTGCTAATCACATATATCTTTCAAAATATGTGAGAAAGGAATTGAAATGTGAGAAAACTTTAAATTTAAATTCATGGATGCTTCAGTAATTCCCAAAATATACATACAACAATATAACAGTATACATGCAATCTCAACAATCTTTAAAATGAATAAGCTCTATAAAATTAGGGTTTTCCAGGTGACTCAGTGGTAAAGAATCCGCCTACCAATGCAGGAGTCACGGCTCCGATCCCTGGGTTGGGAAGACCCCCAGGAGCAGGAAATGGCAGCCCACTCCAGCAGTCTTGCCCAGAGAATTCCATGGACAAAGGAGCCTGGGGAGTCACAAAGCGTAGGACAGAACAGAGCACAGAGGCACATCACACTACAGAATTAATGTGAATATAATATTGAATACAGTATAAAAATATAAATACAAATACAATGCAGGAGACATAGGAGGAGAGGATTCAACGCCAGGGTTGGGAAGAACCCCTGGAGGAGGAGATGGGAACCCACTGCAGAATTCTTGCCTGGAAAATTTCATGGACAGAGGAGCTGGTGGGCTACAGTCCATGGGATTATAAAGAGTTGGACATGACTGAGAGACTGAGCAAAGATACAAAGTTAGAAATCACAAAGTGAACAAGACCAAATTATTCTAAAAATGACTCTTGCCTGATAGCTTAAATTTGATATCTTAAAAATATGTAAGAAAAAAGGATATAAGCAATTTTTTTCAAAAATATTTCTCCTACTTCAAAATACATTTATAATGTCAAAAGTGTGTCTACTAAACCCCTACTTCTGACCCTGAAGCCATAATAGGGATCATATGTGTCCTCCTAACTAGAAAATCAGACAAAACATATGAAATAGACTCCATTCAATAGCTGGCACAAGACTGTAATCCTGAGAAAAAGACACAAATCAGGTGCCTCCAATTAATCCCTAGAGATACTCTTCAGGCCACAGCAGGAAGAAGAGGAACCCAAAAAAGAACCAAAATTCTTTCAAAGTTGAGGAGACAAAGTTAGAGGCTCATGGAGGCTAGGAAAGCTTGACTATGCAGTACCGGATGCAAAAAGGAGAGAGACACAGAGAGAATGCCAGAGGCCCTTTGGGCCCGGACCCTACAGGCGCACCAGCCTACAGGGCCTGAGAGGGCTTCCAAGGCCAACGAAAGAACCTCAGAAACGAGGAAGCCACACAGTTCCTGGCACTCACAGAGGGGAGAGTAAGGCAGCTCCCACCAGCCAGAGCGAGGACATCAGGAAGTCTCAGAAGGTAACGTCAAGAGTTGGGCCAAACCAGCCCTAGAAAGAAGGCAACTCTAGCCTTGCACTAGCGAGGTTTTAGCGATGCCACAGAAGGATCAAAACAATCTAAACTGACAACAGTGTCCCAGAACAAAGTCCTACAGTATTTGAAGAAATACTACAATATCCAACTTCCAAAGATGCAAAACTCACAGTGTTTAAAAAAAAACAAAGATGACCAGCATGCAAATAAGCATAAACCTATGGCTCATAACCAGAAGAAATTACCAAACAATAAAAACAGACCTAGAGATGACAGTTGATAGAATTAGCAAACAACTCTAATGTTAACTAGCAATGTTAAACTGTGTGTTCAAGCAGATATAGGAAAACATGAAGAAGGAAAAAAAAGGAAACCATAAAAAAAAAAACTTCTAGAGATGAAAAATATAATAGTCAAAGGTAAAAACTTTGATGCAAAGAGTTTCACATTATGTAAAAAGGAAATCTGAATAAAGTATGGACTTCAGTTAAACATAACGTGTCAATATAGGTTCATTAATTGTTAAAAATGTATCATACTAATGTAGACGCTAATCAGGTATTGGGTATACTGAAATTCTCTGAACTATATTCTCAGTTTTTCTGTCAATCTAAAACTGTTCTAAAACTAAAGATTTATTTTAAAAATATCAAGCCACAGTCTGGGAGAAAAATTTTATGAAACATAAAGGTAAAGGACTTGTATCCAGTACATAAAAAAATCATACAACACAGTAAGACAATCCGAAGTTTTTAATGGGCAAACAGTTTCATGTACAGATTGCAAATAATACATGAAAAGATGCATAATAGCATTAGTCATTAGGGAATGCAAACTAAAACCACAAAATACCACTAAAATGGTTAAATTTAAAAGGCCAACAATAGTGAGTTTTGGCAAGAATGTAGAGCAACTGTAATCCTCATACACTGCTGGTGAGAATAAAAATAGCAAAGAGTTTGGCAGTTTCTTTAAAGTTGAGTGTACATTTACCATAGACCCAGCAATTCTACTCCTAACTATTTATCCAAGAAAAATGAAAGCATATGTCCACATAAAGACTTAAATGAAAATGTTCATATCAGCTTTAATCAGAACAGCCAAACACAGGCCAACACAAATGCTCATCAACTGGTAAAGGGATGAACAAATTGTGATATACCGATACAATGAAATTCTGTTCAGCAATAAAAGGAACAAATTCCTAATACAGCCAACAATATGGAGGAATCTCAAAAGCATTAAACTAAATGAAAGAAGCCACTCACAAAAGGCTACCTAATGTATGATTCTATTTATACCAAATCCTAGAGAAGGCAAAACTGGGATTAAAAGGAGAGATAGTAATTGCCAGGGGTAATTGCCACTGAGAGGAGGGGGATCCACTGTAGATAGACGTGATGAGAAAACTTCACGGGCAGTGAAGATGTTTTATGTCAAGACTGTATTGGTAGTTACATTGGTAGCTACTTTTGTCAAAACTCATCAAACTGTACACTTTAAAAATTGGTGAGTTTTGTTGTATGCAAATTACAATGAAATTGACAAAAATGTGTACCTATCCTTCAGTATAAACTGATCACCCTGTATACTAACCTTCCCCTTATAATGTACATAAGCTTTCTACATGGTCATTTGTTGTTGATTTTCTGAGCTGAATCACTTTATACAACTAGCAATCATTATATTCAATCAGTAGCTAGAGATACTTTTAAAATCCTGTTATTCCCCTATTCAAAAACCTACAATGTCCTGTCACACTTGAGAATAAAATCTGAAGTCTCTCTTTCCCAGATTTACAGGGACCTGCATGACCCAGGCTCTCCCCCTCTCCTCTCACTGTGCACCACACAATCACAGGACCTCCTTGCACCTCCGGGGCACAGGAGGAACACTCGCACCTGCAAGCTTTTGCATTTTGAAATGCTGAGCTTAGTGAAGACAAGACCCTGATGCTGGGAGGGATTGGGGGCAGGAGAAGGGGACGACAGAGGATGAGATGGCAGGATGGCATCACTGACTCGATGCACAGGAGTCTGAGTGAACTCCAGGAGTTGATGATGAACAGGGAGGCCTGGCGTGCTGTGATTCATGGGGTCGCAAAGAGTCGGACACGACTGAGTGAGTTAACTGAACTGAACTGATAGCAAGGGAAGAATCAACAAATAAAGACTGCATACATGTGTGTATAGAAATATGTGCATGTACCATTTGTACGCATGTATAAATAGCTGATATCCCATGTGATAAGTACTAGGAAGAAGAATAAAATGGGGTACAGTACTTTCCCTTCAAACTCAAGACTCTGTTCCCCAACTTCTCTACATGGTTTTCTCCCCTATTTCATTTATGAGACATCTTCTGAGCAGGTGAAGTCACTCAGTCATGTCCAACTCTTTGCAGCCCCATGGACTGTAGCCTATCAGGTTCCTCAGTCCATGGAATTTTCCAGGTGAGAGTACTGGACTGGGTTGCCATTTCCTTCTCCAGGGGATGTTCCCAACCCAGAGACTGAACCCAGGTCTCCAACATTGCTTTACCGTCTGAGCCACCAGGGAAGCCCATGCAAATCTGGGCAGGTAAGTCCCTATAAATCTGGCTTAGCATTTCCCTAACCTGACCCAACAATTTTTTCTCTGATTTTTCTTTATGGCACTTTTTACTTCTTGACATTATACATAATTGTCTAATCCTCCCCATAGAATGGAAGCCCCACAAATACAATAGTTTGTCTTTTTAGGTATTTTATCCCAATGTCGAAAGTAATACTTGGCACACAGTAGGTACTCAATAAATATTTGCAGAATGAATAGGAGTTAATTACAAACATAAATAAATAGAATAACTGATCACTGTGAACTATAATCCCTTAAGAAAGCTGATACTTACTCATTTTTGCAGGTTAGTCTATAGAGAAATGCCACAAAAAAAATGTCATAGAGTGTTAAGAATCCAACCTTTTCACAGTTGAAACAAGAGAAGTGAAATAACTTCAGGAAATAGAATTTCATCTCCTAAAAGATAACATTTAAAAGCAAAATATTTTTCAAACTTACTTCTAACTTTCAAAGGAGACAAAGCTATAAAAAGCAAGATCCTTCTGACTGCTTAACTCAGCAGAGAGAGGACGAGAAGGCCAAGAGGCAAGTCAGGAGCTACACCCCACCATGACATGGAAACCCCTTCTGAGTAATAAAATTTGAAAACACCTAGCCAAGGCAAAGATCTGCAAAGCATTACTCTTTCACTATAAACCACAACCTGTATTACCCATTTAATGTCCTTTGCTGAAAGCATAAAATAAGAACTGTTTGCAAGACTATGGGGTACACTCTACCTCTGGGGATCTATTATAAGACCTCTATTAACAGTTCTCACAGATGCAAACAATTTTAGTTTTCAAATGCTGTACAAAAACTAGACTGGAACATTATAGAATAATTTTTATATAAAATGATTTATGTTTGTCCAATGTCCAATCTTCCTTTAAGGAGAAGTTAGACGTTTACAGGAAATTACTAATATGTTAGTATTCATACCCTGTAATCCAAGGGCAAATTCAACAGCAGAATGAAACTATGTGATAATACACTGTCTTATTCAAAATTAAGTTATGCTAAGACATCAAAATCATTTTTATTACAACCTTCATTAGTAAACAGGTAGCATTATTAGTCTAATGCTGATAAGAAAGAGAAAAAAGATAAAACAGCTTTTTAAACAAACTATTTCTTGAATCTTTTTTAAATCGAATAGTAAAAACGGGATGTCTACTGTGTTGTTACAGTGTTTTTCAAACTAACACTAGTAAAATTTGTACAATAAGCCTACCCTACCTGACCCTAACCTAAAAATTACAAATTCCTTGGTATTTCATCATCAGTTCTCATTATTTACAGAATGAATGGAAGCCAATGAAAAATGTACTACAAAAAAATCATTTGGGGATATTTTTATTAAGCAGCCAATTAAGCTCAAATTTTCAAGACTGATTGTTGAAAGATTTCCAATTTGGATTCCTCTGTGGTGGTATAGGCTAAGATTCATTCATTCATCCAACAAATATTTATTGTTCCTTTACGTGCCAGGCAAATCTTGCTGTAAAGAATCAGCTCTGTTATATAGTTCAGGCTTTGCAGGCCACACAGACAACTCTACGACTACCCAACTCAGCCTCTAGAGCATGAAAAGCAGCCAGAGAAAATAGACAAACGAATGAACTTGGCTGGGTTCCAGTAAAACTTCATTATAAACACTGAAATTTGAATTTCATATAATTTTCTGGTGTCAGGAAATATTATTATTCTTCTGACTTCATTTCAACCATTAAAAAAAAAAATTCTCAGTTTTCAGACCATTCAAAAACAGGCAACAGTCCAGATTTGGCTTTCAGGTCATGGTTTATTAATCCTTGCCCTAACTCACGGTGATACGGCACTGAGCATAACGGAAAAATATCCTTGCCCAGATGGAATCTCATTCTAGCTGAGACAGACAATAAGAAACTAAATAAATTAGATGGCATATGAGCAGTAAACACAATGAAGAAAAACAAAACAGGAAAGGAGATAGGAAATACTTGGTGGAGCAATTACAATTTATTTTTCAAGTGTTCATTTTGATGTAATTTCAGACTGACAAACCAGCAATAGCAGTACAGTATCAAGAATATATGAAAGACTCCTATAATTTTCAATAACACTAACCAAAAAACAACAAATTATAAAATGTACAAAGGCAGAAATATAGATCAATGGAACAAAATAGAAAGCCCAGAGATAAATACACACACATATGGACACCTTATCTTCGACAAAGGAAGCAAGGATATACAACGGAGTAAAGACAATCTCTTTAACAAGTGGTGCTGGGAAAACTGGCCAACCACTTGTAGAAGAATGAAACTAGATCACTCTCTAACACCACACACAAAAATAAACTCAAAATGGATTAAAGATCTAAACATAAGACCAGAAACTATAAAACTCCTAGAGGAGAACATAGGCAAAACACTTTCCGACATAAATCAAAGCAGGATCCTCTATGATCCACCTCCCAGAATACTGGAAATAAAAGCAAAAATAAACAAATGGGATCTAATTAAAATTAAAAGCTTCTGCACAACAAAGGAAACTATAAGCAAGGTAAAAAGACAGCCTTCTGAATGGGAGAAAACAATAGCAAATGAAGCAACTGACAAACAACTAATCTCAAAAATATACAAGCAACTCATGCAGCTCAATTCCAGAAAAATAAACGACCCAATCAAAAAATGGGCCAAAGAACTAAACAGACATTTCTCCAAAGAAGACATACGGATGGCTAACAAACACATGAAAAGATGCTCAACATCACTCATTATCAGAGAAATGCAAATCAAGACCACAATGAGGTACCATTTCACACCAGTCAGAATGGCTGCGATCCAAAAGTCTACAAGCAATAAATGCTGGAGAGGGTGTGGAGAAAAGGGAACCCTCTTACACTGTTGGTGGGAATGCAAACTAGTACAGCCACTATGGAGAACAGTGTGGAGATTCCTTAAAAAACTGCAAATAGAACTGCCTTATGACCCAGCAATCCCACTGCTGGGCATACACACCGAGGAAACCAGAATTGAAAGAGACACATGTACCCCAATGTTCATTGCAGCACTGTTTATAATAGCCAGGACATGGAAACAACCTAGATGTCCATCAGCAGATGAATGGATAAGAAAGCTGTGGTACATATACACAATGGAGTATTACTCAGCCATTAAAAAGAATTCATTTGAATCAGTTCTAATGAGATGGATGAAACTGGAACCTATTATACAGAGTGAAGTAAGCCAGAAAGAAAAACACCAATACAGTATACTGACACATATATATGGAATTTAGAAAGATGGCAATGATGACCCTGTATGTGAGACAGCAAAAGAGACACAGATGTATAGAAAGGACTTTTGGACTCTGTGGGAGAGGGAGAGGGTGGGATGATTTGGGAGAATGGCATTGAAACGTGTATACTATCATGTAAGAACGAAGCACAAGCCTATGTTCGATACAGGATACAGGATGCTTGGGGCTGGTGCACGGGGATGATCCAGAGAGATGATATGGGGTGGGAGGTGGGAGGGGGATTCAGGATTGGGAGCTAATATACACCCATGGCGGATTCATGTCAATGTATGGCAAAACCAATACGATATTGTAAAGTAAAATAAAGTAAAAATAAAATTAAAAAAAATAAATAAAATAAAATGAAAATATGCAAAAAAAAAAAATAATAAAATGTACAAAGGACTTAAACAGACTTCAACAGACATTTATATGGTCGGCTAGCACATAAAAAGATGTTCAACATCATTATTCATAGAGAAAAAAAATCATAATCACAATGAGGTTCTACTCTGTACCCATGAGGACTGTTATGATCACAAAAACAAAAAATATGGTACATTGCTATGGGCAGTGTAAAATGGTTCTGCTGTCATGGAAACAGTTTGGTGATTTCACAAAAAGCTAAATACAGAACTGCCATACGACTCGATAACTTGACAAATACACACTTGTATGGGAATGTTCACAGTAACACTGTTCACTATTCACAGCTAACACCTTCTACAGCAAAAGACTGGAAACCAATCAAATGTCCATCAATGGATCAATGAATAAACAAATCGTGGTATATACATGAATAGTGTTGAGTAATATTGCACAAAGATGAATGACATACTGATATGATACATGCCATAATGTGGAAGAACCTTGAAAACATTATGCTAAGTGAAAGAAGATCCAAAAAGTCCCACATTGTATGATTCTGTTTACATGAAATATCCAGAACAGGTAAATCCAGAGAGTTAATGCAGATTGGTGGTTGCCAGAGGATGGGGAGGAGGGAATACAGAGTAACTGTTCAATGGGTACAAAATTCCCTTTGGGGAGACAAAAATATTTCAAAACAAGACAGAAGTGATGGTAGCACAATATTATGAATGTTTTAATGCCACTGAATTATTTATTTTGAAATGACTAATTTTGTGTTCTATGAATTTCACCTCAATTAAACAAAAAAGCAGACACAAAAGGATACATACTGCATGATTCCATTTCAGAAAAGGTTTTACCCTAGAGTTCTCCATGAGAGAGCCCACAGATAGAAAACCACAATCCCAAAAAACTAACCAATCTAATCACATGGACCACAGCCTTCTTTAACTCAATGAAACTGTGAGCCATGCCATGTAGGGCCACCCAAGACGGACGGGTCATGGTGGAAAGATCTGACAAAATGTGGTCCACTGGAGAAGGGAATGGCAAACTACTTCAGTATTCCTGCTTTGAGAACCCCATGAACAGCATGAAAAGGCAAAATGATAGGATACCAAAAGAGGAACTCCCCAGGTCGGTAGGTGCCCAATATGCTACTGGAGATTAGTGGAGAAATAACTCCAGAAAGAATGAAGAGAGGGAGCCAAAGCGAAAACACACTCCTTTGTGGATGTGACTGGTGATGGAAGAAAGGTACAATGATATAAAGAGCAATATTGCATAGGAACCTGGGATGTTAGGTCCATGAATCAAGGCAAAGTGGAAGTGCTTAAACAGGAGATGGCAAGAGTGAATATTGACATTTTAGGAATCAGCAAACTAAAATGGACTGGAATGGGTGAATTTAACACAGATATCCATTTTATTTACTACTGTGGGCAAGAATCCCTTAGAAGAAATGGAGCAGCCATCATAGTCAACAAAAGAGTCCAAAATGCAGTACTTGGATGCAATCTCAAAAACGACAAAATGATCTCTGTTCATTTCCAAGGCAAACCATTCAATATCATGGTAATCCAAATATATGCCCCAACCAGTAATGCTGAAGAAGCTGAAGCTGAATGGTTCTATGAAGATCTACAAGATCTTTTAGAACTAACACCCAAAAAAGATGTCCTTTTCATTATAGGGGACTGGAATGCTAAAGTAGGAAGTCAAGAAACACCTGGAGTAACAGGCAAATTTGGCCTTGGAGTACAGAATGAAGCAGGGAAAAGGCTAATAGAGGTTTGCCAAGAGAATGCACTGGTCATAGCAAACACCCTCTTCCAACAACACAAGAGAAGACTCTACACATGGACATCACCAGATGGTCAACACCAAAATCAGATTGATTATAATCTTTGCAGCCAAAGAAGGAGAAGCTCTATACAGTCAACAAAAACAAGACCAGGAGCTGACTGTGGCTCAGATCATGAACTCCTTATTACAAAACTGAAGAAAGTATGGAAAACCACCAGACCATTCCAATAGGACATAAATCAAATCCCTTAAGATTATAAAGTGGAAGTGAGAAACAGATTTAAGGGATTAGATCTGAAAGACAGAGTGCCTGATGAACTATGGACGGAGGTTCATGACATTGTACTGGAGACAGGGATCAAGACCATCCCCAAGAAAAAGAAATGCAAAAAAGCAAAATGGCTGTCTGAGGAGGACTTACAAATACCTGTGAAAAGAAGAAAAGTGAAGCGCATATGAGAAAAGGAAAGATGAACCGAATGCAGAGTTCCAAAGAATAGCAAGGAGAGATAAGAAAGCTTTCCTCAGCGATCAATGCAAAGAAATAGAGGAAAACAACAGAAAGGCAAAGAGTAGAGATCTCTTCAAGAAAATCAGAGATACCAAAGGAAATCATGCAAAGATGGGCTTGATAAAGGACAGAAATGGTATGGACTGAACAGAAGCAGAAGAAGAAGAGGTGGCAAGAATATACAGAAGAACTGTACAAAAAAGATCTTCACAACCCAGATAATCATGATGGGGTGATCATTCACCTAGAACCAGACATCCTGGAATGTGAAGTCAAGTGGGCCTTAGGAAGCATCACTATGAACAAAGTCAGCAAAGGTGATGGAATTCCAATTGCTGCTAAGTTATGTCCAACTCTGTGTGACCCCATAGAGAGCAGCCCACCAGGCTTCTCTGTCCCCGAGATTCTCCAGGCAAGAATACTGGAGTGAGCTGTCATTTCCGTCTCACAGGAATTCCAGTTGAGCTGTTTCAAATTCTAAAAGATGATGTTGTGAAAGTGCTGCACTCAATATGTCAGCATAGGATGAGATGGCTGGATGGCATCACCAACTTGATGGACATGGGTTTGGGTGGAGTCCGGGAGTTGGTGATGGACAGCGAGGCCTGGCGTGCTGCGATTCATGGGGTCGCAAAGAGTCAGACATAACTGAGCAATTGAACTGAACTGACTGGAAGGGGCAGAAGGGGCTTTCTGAAGGGCTGCAAATGTGTTTCTTACCTGGGTGCTGGTTCCCTCTGAAAATTCAAGGAGCTGCTCCTGTACCATAAATATGCATGCTTTTCTATATGTATACTACACTGCAATGTCTTAGAATAAAAGATTAAGAGCAGCTTTTCTAGAAGCCGTCATCACTGTGGGCGGGGCTCCAAGGGCTCTCTCCATGTTGTTTCTTACAGCAGCATGTGAACCTACAATTATTTCAAGATTAATTTTTTTGTTTAATTCAGAAAAATGAACATTTCCAGAGTCCTATCCCCAAAGATTCTGACTTAGGTCATGTAAGGTGAAGGGAGAAATTGCTCGTTTTTTTTTAACAAGCTACCTCAAGTGAATCTGATCTAGTCAGAGCATGGCNATGTGAACCTACAATTATTTCAAGATTAATTTTTTTGTTTAATTCAGAAAAATGAACATTTCCAGAGTCCTATCCCCAAAGATTCTGACTTAGGTCATGTAAGGTGAAGGGAGAAATTGCTCGTTTTTTTTTAACAAGCTACCTCAAGTGAATCTGATCTAGTCAGAGCATGGCCCTCACCTTGAGAAACTCTAACCTGGATGAACTGCTTATCTTCACTTTCTCCTCAAACCCCACGTTGAAGAGGTCTGTAAAGGTATCTGTGAGCAACAGAACAGAGAAATGGAGAGAAAGAAAGTAAAACTGAATCGTGAGAGGCTACAAGAGCTAACCACTCTGGGAAGCGGGATTCAACCTCTACTGGAGAGAAATGAAATTAATCAGGAAAAGATTAATAAAACGTGGCAGAGTCCCTGATAAAAAGGATGTACAAAGGCTTCTGGGTAATCATCACAGATGCAACCACAAATACTATGCACAAACTAGTGATTTATCTTAGTGTGCTTTCCATCCAGAAGTAGTGGAATCAAGATTGGAAGCTAACTATCCTTTAGGTTCAGAATTGGGTGCAATATGCTTGCACTTATGGTCACTTCTGGTACATTCTTCACTACGAACACTGAAAATAATATTTTACTTCAGGGACTAGAAATAAATGAAGGATTTAGCCAGGTCACAGAGTATTTTTACCTGCTTCAGCTCCAGCTCAAAGTCTTTGGAGTGATGTATTAATACTTTGGTTCTGGTTCAAACTGCTTCTATGGGAAATTTTTTGAAAAGTCTTTAGCTTGAAGTTCATTTTCAAAGTAATAAGTTAATACCTTAGTCCAATTCCAATTTAAAAAAATCAAATCAAAGCTCATTCCAGTCTTATTGTTGGTAGAAATCCCTGTTGTAACAATTTGCAACCTGGGGAAAAAAACTTAGGCCAATTAAATCATCAGTTCATTTCCTGACGCCTTCCAACAAGACAAAAGTTGGCATATCTGTCCAGGCCTTATTTTCAGCTGTACCTTGAGCTGAAATATAGTCTTAGTTACACAGCTTCCTTTACTGAAAAAGGGGCAGCTGTCACTCTGCTTTGGCAGACTGCAACCCTGAAAGAATACATGTCCCATGTGACCAGATCTCATTTTCCTTTCAAAAGAAATCAGAAATCCAGATTTTTATTAGTCTCTTGATTTTAAATGTTTGCAACAAATTCCAGTTTTTAAGAACTAGTCTATGGAACAATCAACATACATCTGTAAACCATCTCTTCTGGACCCTCACTTTGTAAAGGTTAATAAGGCCTTGTGCTTCTCCAGATGCAAATTCAAAGTCTTCAATTTTCCCCACAATAGAGATTTCAGGCAAAGCAGCTTTTTGACACAAATGCCAGTCCCAACAACAAATCATGACTTCATTCCCATGCCTCACTGGATATTGAAAATACTGAATATATGTACTTCTTGCTACTTACAAATGATAAACACAGTAGTTGTTGTTCAGTCGCTCAGTCGCATCCAAATCTTTGCGACCCCATGGACTGCAGCACACCAGACTTCCCTGTCCTTCACCATCTCCTAGTTTGTGCTCAAACTCATGTCCATTGAATCCGTGAAATACAGAAGTAGGCTATTTAATCTGTGCTGCAGACTAACTACCCTGCACCAAAGCACTTTACTAAGAGCTAGAAGTCAGAAATGCCACGTATCTTCTGATTGTGATAATTAGAATCTGTAATGCTTTTTTGCATCTCCAAAATGAGACATAAGCTTTCTGCCCAGAATCCACAAGAATGATGAGATATCATAATATTTTTCTCAAGACTATCTTGATCACCATCAGTATAGACAACTTCATCTACAACTTTACACAATCGTGAACTGTCATTGCCAAAATAATGAAAGAAAACATGGTATTCTCTTTGGAATTAGTAACTTGGAGCAAAACAAACTAAAAAAAACTCCAAGTGAAAGTATTAGTCATTCAATCATGTTTGACTCTATGCGAGCGACTCCATGAACTGTAGCCCACCAGGCTCCTCAGTTCATGGAATTCTCCAAGTAAGAATACTGGAGCGAGTTGCCATTCCCTTTTCCACAGGATCTTTCCAACACAGGGATCGAACCCAGGTCTCCTGCATTGCAGGCAGATTCTTTACCATCTGAGCCACCAGGGAAGCCCCATACAAATCAACAGACATATTTGCAAATTCATTTTCAGGTCACTGAAAATAAAACCCAGAAAAAACCATTTTGCTTCATGTGTTGAAAACAAAGAGATTACTCCAGTAGGGGTGTGCCTGTTCTGAGAATAACTCTCTAAAACAGGGTCATATAAGAATATTTTCATCTAAATACCAGCCATAAACAATTAAGACATGATTTACTGAGATACATGCTATCGTTTATATTTAGGGTTTTGGCCAATTAATACTAAATACATTCATAAAGACTGGAAAGTTTAAGAATTAATGAACTCTAACCATTAGGTTTCAGCAGAGTTAGTCAGGAAAGCATTTTGACTAGGCCCAAACGAAGTATCTTTCATTCATTAATACAGAACCACAGGGCATACTTAGACATCAGAGGCTCAATTATCTAAAAAGAGTTCCTAGGGAAACAAAAAAGCTTTCCATTTCCATTCTGTAACTGCTCCTTTCCAACAGCGAGTATTCTTCCCTTCTTGGCATTCTCTTTTCTCTACCTCAGGACATATTTGCAGATGCACTGGCCGCTTTACAGACAGGCCGAAAGCTCGTGCTGTGGTTGATCAAAGTTGGAATGCCTGAGGAAATTACTCAACTGAGACAGCCCGGAATTGCATCTAGCCAAAGAGTTACGGCGCTCCACTTTTAACATGTGTTAAAGTAATATTTTAGCCATCTTGGATGTAAGTTAAGAGAACATTTGTTTGCATCACAACTCTGTGAACAGTTGAGTCAAATACACTATGTTGAATACCTAGTTTGAGTATCTGTGACAGTTCATTTTTTTAACTGCTCAATTACACACAAAAAAACACATACTTTATATTTTTTTAAAAAACTAACTCACAACAGCCTATGTATTAGGAACTAAGACTTTTAGACTTTTAAATGATCTTCTTGAAGCATCTAAGCTATTATAGGAAAGTCAGAATAAATGCATCAAATACTTCTTTTGTTCATTTGAGCATTTGTTGACCTGGCACACAGTATTCTGTCAAAAATAGAACCAGGTTTTTTCTCTAATTTATTATTAAAAGTATCTTAATAAAAAAGCACTGCCCATCTGTATTCACCTTCTTTCCATTATTAATCTGCCTAATTTGCCAGTAAACAGATAACATAATTAAGCAGAAAAATGACATCACAGCAGTTTATTTTCATGGGTTTTTTAATTGCAAGCCACCAAATTGTGGTACAAAGAGTTACTTGTCAAACATAACACAAATCTCTAAAATAAAATATTGGCTTCAACAGACCTGCACATCTGAAATAGTTTTAAACTTTGTTTTAGTTGGAGTCTTTATGATGTCCAGGAAGAGGTTAGCACACCCAGTACCTGAAATTGTCCTTTCCACATGAGCTACAATAGAAAAGACAAATGGAGCTGTTTCTCTGGTAAAGCCAAGTTTGGCATCTCCTTATAGTTCCCTATAACCTAAACAACAATACCTTTTAACCATATTGATGATAATGTGAAAATATCGCTCAAAAAGAACCTAACAGACCACAAAATTATAATAATGTAAACCATCCTTCTGTCAAATGTGAAGTGAGGATATGGCAGACTGGAGGGGCAAGGAAGCGCCACTAACTTGTAAGCAGGAACTGATAACTGTGCTTTTAATTTAAAAGATGTCCAGCCCACTAGGAAATGTTAACATCTGCACACACTTCCAAAAGAGGAAAACAAAAATTAGTTCCCCGCTCGGAATTTTCTGAGAAGCCTAGTAAGTGCAGTAGTGTGGATACCCAGCACTATATGCATGTCATAAACTATCAGGAAATGCAATTACCACGCAGGATGCTGGACCCTGAGCAGGAATGACTGCCAGTAAAAGCTCCCTGGCAGTCGGAATGGCCAAAGCACTGCTCTCAACTGGGATGCCTAGGACTCAATTTTAAGCTATTTGCTCTGCTACAGTGAGGTGCAATCCTTCATTAGTCTAACAGTTAAAGTCTGCTATACATATAAAAATTAGATGGCAGGTATATACCGAGAATGAACGGGAGGAAAAAACAGAAGTAATGCTTTGTTCTGCTTTGCAGCAGGGTTTAGGACGTGATCTTGATGAGACTCCTAAAAATTATATAACAAATTTCTTTCTCATGCCTTTCCAGATTCTGAATAAAGTCCCATCTTTGAGAGATAGATTAAAAACTTAAAATCAAGGCAGTCTTTCAGACTGACTTTCATGATTATCAGCCTGTGACTTTGCTGAACACAGAAAAACCTTCTTAAGCCTAGCCCTTCACTACCAAAAGCAAAAAGCAATTGGTGTTAAATAATAAAATTGATGTCCCCAAAAGATACAGATCCAAACACACACACATACCACACACACACATACCGCACATCACACACACATACAAAACGATTCAATAATCACAGTACTATAAATGCAAGGGCCAATGAATCTAATATCTCTATTAATTTAAAGGAAGATATTTTATACTCAACCCAAAAGTTTAAATTGCTGCTCATAACCAAAACACAAATTATCACCAATTCCATTATATAACCAAATGTAGCTTTTAGTAGTTCAAAACTGAATTCTAAAATGTAGTATATTCTTAGAGAGTAAGAACTCCCAGAGGAAAACAAGGACTTATATATAAAGCTACAAGCACTTTGACAGTGAAGTCGCTCAGTCATGTCCGACTCTTTGCGACCCCATAGACTGTAGCCTAACAGGCTCCTCCGTCCATGGGATTTTCCAGGCAACAGTACTGGAGTGGGTTTCCATTTCCTTCTCCAGGGGATCTTCCCAACCCAGGGCTTGAACCCAGGTCTCCTGCATTGTAGACAGAAGTCCACAAGCTCCTTAGACACTGCTAAGTCTGGTCTTGGACCGTATTTTCTACCACATTCAGCCAAGATGAATTCATGTGATAAGGTGCACACAGCTCATCAAGAAATGGCTAGAAAAAGGTGAAACTGTTTTCATGTTCCCATCAGTAAAAAGCTCTGTAACACAACAAACATTGTACTTAAAAGTTTTGACTCAGTCGAAAACTAATACACAGTTTTGATGCTGTATAAAAATTAACCTGGAATGTAATCATTGATTCAGTTTTCTTTTTATTCTGAAAAAATTAAAAGAAGAAAAAAAATCACTGCTTTTCCTTAATTAAGCAGATACTTTGTGCTAAAGAGCACATTTAATGTCTAGGGTCTTAGAAAAAGAACAGATGCACCTAATGTGTAAACACAAACAGTAAGTTACAAGTTGCCCCTTATTACTAAAGGCAAGAATCAGCATCAATACTCAAAAAAAGTGTTTTAGAAAGAGTGTAACTTACTTTTACTGTCCCAGGCTAACTGGGCTGTGTCTGGTGCTTCTTTGTCTGCACTTGGCCACCCACAGCCTGTCTTCTAATTAAATCAATGCTCTAGCAGCAGAACAAGCAAACAAGTTGCCTCCCATCTGTGTACAGCTCTTCAGGACACATTTGCCTTGGTCAGAAGGTGGAAATTCTTGGGAGAGGTGATTTTCTCTGCCTCTTCACAAGAAGAACATGGACACTTGGCTGGATGCAACTCCATGAAGTGTAACTGTGTGTGTACACCTCAAAAAATAAAACAAAAAATGCAGAGAAACATAAAGACTCTATAAGCAGATGGAATACACAGAAATACTGAAGCACCCCTGGAAATACTGCTAAACAGACAGCAAAGTAGAGTCTTTGACGAAATAATCAATGATAACCAAGTTGAAAAAAAATAAAGGTACAAAGAGCATCTGAAGTCAAAATCCAAATTTCATGCAGTGAAAACATTTGAAGTACTACAAAGCAGAAAAGGCAAAATCCTTGCTTCACATACATAAAAACAAGACTTCCCCCACTCCTCATTACAGACAATAAAATATATGGCCAATGGAGAAGAAAAACGCGACTTTCGGGAGTTGTGGGTTTAAAATTGGAATCCTCAGTCACACAGTTGAGGGCATTTGTTGTATCTGTGAGCGAGATGCATGGAGCTATCTGTCCAGTGTGTTCAGCCCCATAGTGGAGTGAGGGGGAGCAGGAAGCAAGGAGCTACTGAAATCCTCAGCTCCCTTATGCTTATGAAAAGATCATTTCTTCAAAACAAAAAATGTGCAGAACAGAGATGATCACTTATTTTAAATAACTGTTGACCTCGCAAATAAACATTAATGTCTGAAAAGCAGCTGCCCCTATGTTTTTGCAACAAAGACTAAATACCGAAGTGGGATAGGGAGCAGGTGTGGTTAAGCTTCTAACCGTAGAGAAACCCTAAAAGTGAATTTGCTACAGGCTTGGTGAGAGAACGGGGGTTATATCAGACCTTCCCAGTATTCCCTCCCATCCAAGATACGCCCGTGCACCAGCAGCAAGCTACACCGTCTTCATGACCACGAAGCAGCCCAAAGACTTTCAGGCCTTTGGGGCTCTCTCTCCCTCTGAAGCACAAACACAATTCCAGCTAGAAGAATAAGGCCAAAGGAAGGATGTATGGCCTAATCCTATAGCTGCACAGAGCCCTGGGCTGTGGTCCACCAACCACAGGGAGGACATTCTGGAGGTCCTTGCTTTTTAGACATGCATGCAGAGCTGGCTCTACGCCTCAGGATGTAGAGGTCAGATAAATGCATAAAGCATTATATAATACTCATATAATGTACAATAATGCAAATATCTCCTTTATTTCCCTCGCACCCCAAACTATCAGCCGTCTGGATAAGAAGTTACTTCTATAAAGGATTTACCAAGGTTTACAAGCAAGTACTACATTGGATTATATAGAGATCCAAAGACAATGGTCCATTTTTAGCAGACAGCTGTGCGCAATATAATCTGCTCTTTAAATGCTAAAGGATCTGGACAATCAACAAGCTTCGACCATGAAGTTATCATCTCCTCTGACCATATGAAGACATAAAGAATGAATCAACTCAACAAAAGATGGCAAGGTCCACTTAGAATAATCTAAGTTCAGCAAAACATTTTTAACATGGAGGTCTGCACAATTTACCTTTCACCATATGAAATTCAAAGGCTATACTTATCACTATTGTTAATACAGTATTCTGCATACCAAAATAATCAGTTTTCAAAACAAATTAACCAAAATCCCTCAAAGGATACACCCGGCCAGCCAGATTCATTAGTTTCCCCACAAGACTACAAGCAGCCTCTCATCAGTTTGTCAGTCGTATTTCACCTATTATTCCTTATCAGAACTTTTTAAACCTCATCTTAATACTTTCAAAAGAAATTTTTTGATGTGCAAAGAGTGCTTCAGTAAACATTTTATGAGCTCATTTTCTATCAGAATCTATGAAACACTCTTTACTTAAGCAGAGGCATCGTGACTCACCCAGATCTAAATCCAATTTTCTCACAGAAAAAATTCGTATCAGAAGCTGTACATGTGAAATGTACAAATTATGTACAAACTATGGTCTAAAATTTAAAATCCACTGTCACTATCCAAACCAAAACTATTTCAAAAGCAGGCATGAAAGCAACTGTCTTCCAAATGCACAGCCCAGACATGAAGATCAAGTTGCTGCACAAATTTATCTTCTCTGCTGGGAAGGAAATCAGAAGTATACTACCCAATGGATAGGAGTCACTTTCCCATCAGTTACAAAAAGAATCTCTAAAAAACAATGAATAATGAAACAATGGGACCAAATCACTTTAATAATAAATTATTAAAATATGATCTATAAAACTGACCTTTCCATTTTCTTCACCACATTGTGAAGACAAGCAAAATGCACACTGGCATCCACATCTCATCTTCACCCTCACACTACAGAACACCTCTCATATGAGTAGCCACCTTCCCTCCCAAAACCCAGAAGGGAGAAGCTAGTCAGCTTCAGAGGCAAGAACTTACACACTCACCATCCCAGCCCTCTGGTGCTTTGCAAATGTCTGTCTTGGTGGGTGAGAAAAATGAAACCACATAAGGGAATAAGATTCCAAGAAAAGCTCAAAAATGATTTGTTGAGGGGGCCTGTATAAATTATAGAGGTCACCAAAACCCAACTTTTTTTATTATAAATTTTATTTCACATTGTCTCTTTCCCCTCTGTGGCATCAAGTTGAGGTCAATGTACTTTTCACTATTTAGGTAAGTGCAAATTTTCATATTTTTCAAAATATGAGGCAAGACATCTCTTCTGGCCAATAAGGACCACTAAACCCATTAAACCATTTCAATCCACAGTTAGCAAAGTCCTCAAGGAACTCAAACCCAGTGTAGCCACCTGCCTAAGTAATAATGTAACAAGCAAGTTTAAAAAGTATAGCTTTCTTGAAGTCAAAAAGTATATCCCAGAGTCAAAAGACAAAGGTAGGATGGTTGCCCATATTTATTTGATAATTAAGACAAAACTCAGCTCTGCTAAACAGATTGACCAAAAAAGTAAGGATAAGTGGTTACTCTCAAATTAAACATAACAGTATAAGTGAGATTCTGGAACTTTTCAGTTGACTGAAAGGACTTAATATTGTTACTCTTATTTTTTCTAAGTACAGAAAATATAAGAATCCAATTTTTATATATCCTTCCATTGATTCAAACTATTAGAATATGTCTTCAGTTACACTCTTTATTTGAAGACCACCCTGTTCAAAGATGACGAACCATAATCATGCAAGGTGACAGCAATGGCAGGAGGCCGTGTATGCACGACTTCCAACATAATTCTTAAGATTTGGGAAAATTCTTCCAGTTAGTGGAGCCTTAACCTTTAAACTACTAACATATATTTCAATCAAAGATTCCACATAAAAAAGAATTTTTAAAGATAATTCATTGAAATTCTTTCCCAAAACTTAATAATTAAAGGGAGGAAAATACACTAAACTCATTCAGGCCACAGTCCAATCAAAATAATAGAACACATTTGTTTTTTAAAAAACCTTCATATCCACACTCTTAAAAACCACAGGTCATCATTCAAAACTATAAAGCTCATGCACATGTAACTCATTCCAAAATGTATTTTAAATCATTTTTAAGTATACATAAGTAAACTCTTTTAAAGTAGGATTGATTCATCATGGGGAAAAAAATGTAACGAAATATTCAGCATAAGTAGGACTTGAGAAAATTAAAGTTATTCTAAGATGAAAAGAAAAAGGAAAACTTAATTTTACTCAATTTTGTATTCATACTTGCCCTTAAGGTATACATCCAGCTATGCATTAATCTCTCCCCAGATCCACACTGGCTACATGTACCTGCAACCTCAGGACATTGTCTTCTACACAAAGAAGTCATTTGCAATTAATAACTGAATTAAGTTAGATGAAGCTTTCTTTGTGTATGTGTTTTGAATAAAGGTAAGATTTGGTGGTAACCACATCAGCCTTCTTCCTGGCATCACTTTTCCCCTTTTATCCACAACATATAATTAACTTTCCACAAATATTCACTTCACATATATCCTTACAATAGTCATTATTGATAACAGTTATGAGTAGCTTACCACATGCGTCATACTGTTCTAAGTGATTATCATACATTAAGTCAGTTAACCTTCACAACTCTGTAAAGTAGAAATTATCATCCTCATATCATAAATGTGTAAACTGAGCCAAGGAGAGGCTGGGAGGTACCCAGCACTTTGTGGCTACCAAGTGGTACAGAGCTAGTGTAGATCAATCAGTCTCAACAGAAAGGGACCACATGCCCCCAGTCAGATGCCTCAGGCACCAAACTACATGCCCACCATCTATATTCCCCTTCCTTGACCACATACCCTAGGACCAAGCTCAAAGTGTTAGCAAGAGAGTATACAATCCACAGAGCATGATCCAAAGCTCAACTCTGCAATGAATCGGAGAAACAAGGCTAGCACTTTTGGTAAACTCTGGGCAACCTTCACAGGTAAAAAGCAAGGCCTGGCATGTCAGAGTAGGTGCCCTGCTAGGAGGAGCCTAATCCAGTCAACTGGAGACAGTCTTCTCTATCATCTCCTCCCTCAAACTCTTTGTTTTATCTCTAAGTCTTATTTGATTCCCCTAGCAATCTTCTCAAGCAAAAAACTATTCACTCACTGCCCTCTAAACTGACTTAAACTAATCTACCTTCTAAAAATTTGAGAAAAATAAGTCAGGCTTCTGAAGTCCTCAATATCTCCTGGACAGACTTATCCTCAGGGTCTACATTAAGAGAATTGAGAGACCTTCATACTGAAGTAGCAAGGATTACAGCAAACTCGAGGACCTCTTCACTGAATTCCTTAATGCCCACAGTTAACTGGAGACCAACCTAACAATCACACTGGACAAGACACACCTAACAGAGCACAGCTTCAGTATATATATATATATCCCACTGATAAATTTGTGACGAAACTTCTCCTTAAATTTGGGATACTTCTAGACAGTTGGAATTTTTTGTTTTCTAAACAACAGAATACACATTACTTTGAGAAGGTGTGAACTTCAGGAATTTTTCTTCTGAAAATATTAAGGAAATTCAAGCATCAAGCCACCAATAACTTGTATTCATGAATCTCGCAAAACCAGGGGAAAAATTGAAATTTAACCAACTTCTTTATATTACTCAGAGAAGTCTCCAATAAGACAACCTAACAAGATCACCTACTGCTTCTTCATTCTTCATTGTTAATACTGTTGGGAAACACTAGTCATGTCATTGATGGCTGACTAAACAACAGTTTCATGTCATTTAAGAATAACAAACACAAACTCACAACTACTTTAAATGAAACAAATAGAGAAAAGAAATACCTCAAGCTCCACCAGGGCTGCAGTCACTGCATCTGTTGCAAGAGCACCAGCCTGGAGCTTTTCAATTGCCTATGAAACCAAGGGGCAAGGTTATTCATTGGAAAACCACAGCTTCTCAAACACACCCAGAACCTTTTCAAAGGCTTAAAGAAGTGTAAGAGACATTTAGAGTTAACAAAAATTGATCACTACAGTTCCATTCCATACTTGAAGAAATAAACTACTTAGATTTAAAGTAAGCAATTCTTCAGGATAACTTATGATATACCTAAACACAAAGTGCAAGGAATTTAGTAAGTGAAAGGGCTTCATTCATCACAGGGCAATTCACATAGCCTAAGAAATTATATGAATTCCATTTTGAAATCTGAATTCATATTTTATATAGACTAAGCTAATAACTTCTTATTCCACCATTACTACTCTCCCTGTGTTAGGTGCTCAGTTGTGGCCAACCGTTTGCAACCCCATCGACTAAGGCCTACCAGGCTCCTCTGTCCATGGAATTCTCCAGGCAAGAATACTAGAGTGGGTAGCCATTCCCTTCTCCAGGGGAACTTCCTGACCCAGGGATCGAACCCAGGACTCCCACGTTGCAGACAGATTCTTTACTGCCTGAGCCACCAGGGAAGTCCCTGCTACTCTCTCTACTCCAGCTATAAAAAACAGTGACTCAGTCACAGAGGCATTTCCGAATTCTTAGATGGACGTATACTTTTGACAACAGCATTTGTGATTCTATAAGGTATTTTACATTGAGATTAAACATATAATATTATTTTGTAATATAATCTATAGAGAGTAAAGGTCACAAAATCACCTTGCTTCTTAGGTATAAATAAAACAGGAAAGAAAGAGAAGAAAAACTGACTTTTAAATGAATTATTGAAGCTCCAACTTAGTCAACAAAGATCAAAAACTAAGAACTATATTCCTCAGGAAACTTTTGAGAAGTTCATTTATTGTATACATTGAGGAGTCTGGTTACACACTCTAAATGTATTATATACAGAACTATATTCCTATAAAGGTAATCATTTCTTTTCAGATAACAAAAAGATTTCACACTTTGAAAAATAAGATTAAAAACATCAAATAGCTTAAAGAATATTTACCTTTATTATAATTTTTTTAAAAGACAATGCAATCACTGTAACAAATATTCTCATCCATTTATGAGATTTCATTCATAAGAAAAACCTTGGATCTCTAACTAGATATAATCTTCTTTAAATGGTAATAAATATAAATGAAAAGAGTGAGAAAAACCCCTATTTACTTGATACGCAATGTCCAATTGAGAAAGACCCCTATTTACTTGATACGCAATGTCCAATTAATATTCTATTTGCATAAAAGGTAATGGAAGGTTTCCCAACAAGAGTATATAGTCAGGATCAAAATAAAAACAAACAATATTTCTTCCGAGTCCATTCCTGCCTCCACATTTAGCATTCAACAATTTAGCAAAACCTCAAAACCCAAAGATGAAAAAAAAAGCACAACTGAGTACACAGGCAAAGTTAAACTTCAGAATGACAATGAATTTGCTATGATACAAACTACGTGATGAGAAACAGAAGAAAAAGATAATCTCCCTAAGAAACACACTCATTTTAATTTTTTTATTATTTTTTTCTTCCCTTCATAGAAAGCCACATTGGCTGCCTTTGAGCGGTTTGCCCTACTCCTCCTATAGAGCTCAACACCGCTGCAAAGATTAAAAGGTATATGATTATGTGCCCACAATTCCAAAAATACGGACTTTGATCTGGGAAAGGAAAGAAAAGATCTAAACATGATTTGGAGAATAAAAAACACAAAACAAAACAAAAGACTCCACAAATATGAGCAAAATTATTTTGTGGTCCAAGCCAAAGTCTGTCTTATAAATCAAACCTTAAAATTTTGAATTTCAAGGTAAAGCTGCTTTATGGTCAAAACGAAAATGTTTCAATCAGACAGAATACATTCTCTCCATACCTTCTGACAAGCTCTTTTGCATACATGCTTATATTCCTTGGCTTTGGATTCAGAATGATAACCTGCACCTGTAGTGGAAAAAAAAAAACAATGGTTAACTATCATTAAGATATCAGAGACCTTGCTAACATATCAGTTCATACAAACTGATGCTTTCTGAGTGACAAAAAAACTACTGTCCTAAGTGTATGGATTCTTAATAATCTAATCTTAAAAATCTTTCTTCATCATAAGTGTTTTCAATACCATGCCTTATCTCCTTTTTGAAAAGCTATTTTCCTACCAGAGGCACCAGAAATAGCTTATGTTCCCAAAGAGGCTTCACCAAGGTGACCTCTCCTCCTTTTGAAAACTTCCCCAAAGTTAGGAGTGTTTTTTAGAGGGAGTTGATAACCTATCCCTACAAATTTGGAAAACTCAGCAGTGGCCACAGGACTGGAAAAGGTCAGCTTTCATTCCAATCCCAAAGAAAGGCAATGCCAAAGAATGCTCAAACTACTGCACAATTGCACTCATCTCATACGCTTGTAAAGTAATGCTCAAAATTCTCCAAGCCAGGCTTCAGCAATACGTGAACCATGAACTTCCAGATCTTCAAGCTGGTTTTAGAAAAGGCAGAGGAACCAGAGATCAAATTGCCAACATCCTCTGGATCATCGAAAAGCAAGAGAGTTCCAGAAAAACATCTATTTCTGCTTTATTGACTATGCCAAAGCCTTTGACTGTGTGGATCACAATAAACTGTGGAAAATTCTAAAAGAGATGGGAATACCAGACCACCTGACTTGCCTCTTGAGAAACCAATATGCAGGTCAGGAAGCAACAGCTAGAACTGGACATGGAACAACAGACTGGTTGCAAATAGGAAAAGGAGTACGTCAAGGCTGAATATTGTCACCCTGCTTATTTAACTTATATGCAGAGTACATCATGAGAAGCGTCAGACTGGAAGAACCACAAGCTGGAATCAAGATTGCCGGGAGAAATATCAATCACCTCAGATATGCAGATGACACCACCCTTATGGAAGAAAGTGAAGAGGAACTAAAAAGCCTCTTGATGAAAGTGAAAAAGGAGAGTGAAAAGTTGGCTTAAAGCTCAACGTTCAGAAAATGAAGATCATGGCATCTGGTCCCATCACTTCATGGGAAATAGATGGGGAAACAGTGGAAACAGTGTCAGACTTTATTTCTGGGGGCTCCAAAATCACTGCAGATGGTGACTGCAGCCATGAAATTAAAAGATGCTTACTCCTTGGAAGGAAAGTTATGACCAACCTAGATAGCATATCCAAAAGCAGAGACATTACTTTGCCAACAAAGGTCCGTCTAGTCAAGGCTATGGTTTTTCCAGTGGTCATGTATGGATGCGAGAATTGGACTGTGAAGAAAGCTGAGCACCGAAGAATTGATGCTTTTGAATTGTGGTGTTGGAGAAGACTCTTGAGAGTCGCTTGGACTGCAAGGAGATCCAACCAGTCCATTCTAAAGGCGATCAGTCCTCGGTGTTCTTTGGAAGGAATGACGCTAAAGCTGAAACTCCAGTACTTTGGCCGCCTCATGCGAAGAGTTGACTCACTGAAAAAGACTCTGATGCTGGGAGGGATTGGGGGCAGGAGGAGAAGGGGACGACAGAAGATGAGATGGCTGGATGGCATCACCAACTCAACAGACGTGAGTCTGAGTGAACTCCGGGAGCTGGTGATGGACAGGGAGGCCTGGCGTGCTGCGATTTATGGGGTTGCAAAGAGTCAGACATGACTGAGCGAATGAACTGAACTGAACTGATAACCTAGACAGTGTCAAGAGCAGAATGCCTTTAATTTCCTCCCTGTTGAACTTTGGAAAGTCCTTGTCAGAATTCTTAAGAGAAATTGCCTGGAATTTTCCAGGCAAGAATACCGGAGTGGGTTGCCATTTCCTCCTCCAGCGGATCTTCCCAACCCAGGGACTGAACCCATGTGTCTTGTGTCTCTTGCATTGGCAGGCAGATTCTTTACCACTGAGCTGTCAGGGAAGTTCATTAGTGCTGTTATCCACACACTAAAGTTATCTATTTGGCTGCAGTATCCCATGTGGGAAATCCTGCTGCAAGGTTGGGGTCTGAGGTGGAAGGTATATAATGCTGCATAATCAATCGTTCTATTTGACCTTCTAAGAATTTAGAAGGGGAAAGTCATCCTTAATCCACACAATTTCCTGACATAACCCAAACTTCCTCCTATTACAGCTTTAACTTCAGAAAACTAGGTAGTTTTATTTAAAACTTGAAATGGACAGGTGTTACATCCTATCCATAACCACCGCCAATATCACCCCTCCCACTCTGACTTCTCCTTCCTTTCACCCCTGGAATATAGCTCAGAATGTCTGAAACATCAGGAATGGTATATTCACCACTGCCTATCCTAGTCACTCAGCAACTTCAAGATAAAGGCTCTGAAATTTATTTCTCTAAAAGGATTAATACTTGCTTAGTTAGGGATCTGAGAATAAACTAGAAAGAAACCAAGAAAAGGCCTTTCATCAAAGTTCCTTAACTTGCTCTGAATCTCCCCCTCAGACCCCACTCCCAGGCCCTGTCTGAGCCCCAGAGAGGTCCAACAAGGTTAAAGAACTACATCTAATCTTCAGGCCTCCTCCTGTGAGGCTGCAGACTACAACACAAACTTAACCCATCTTTCCTCAATGCAGACAAAGAATGGGCCCAAGAAGCTATAGTTAACGGACTCGAGGGAGTAGAAAAGAAGTCCAAATAACAAGAATCCATAATATATGCAAATTCTAGTCCCATTTCTCAAAAGAACTCAAACTTCACAGAACCTGTGCCAATGTTTATGAGGACTCTCTTCATGGTTCTCTAATAAATGCCATCTTAGACCTCAGACCCCAACCTTGCAGCAGGATTTCCCACATGGGATACTGCAGCCAAATAGATAACTTTAGTATGTGGATAGCAGCACTAATGAACTTCCCTGACGGCTCAGTGGTAAAGTATCTGCCTGCCAATGCAAGAGACACAAGAGACATGGGTTCAGTCCCTGGGTTGGGAAGATCCGCTGGAGGAGGAAATGGCAACCCACTCTGGTATTCTTGCCTGGAAAATTCCATGGACAGAGGAGCCTGGTGGGCTACAGTTCATAGGGTCACAAAGAGACAAAACTGAGCGATGAGCACAAACATGAAAAGCACAGGTAGTATACAGATCTAGGGAAAAAGCAAGAATCTAGTACTATTCAAATGACTGAAATTTGGGCAAGTCTCCTGTAATATGAAAAAAGAAAAAGAAAAAGTTTTAAAATCTCTACACTGGAATTGAAATTTTGTCCCTTAAATGTGGAAGGTATATAATGCTGCATAATCAATCGCTCTATTTGACCTTCTAAGAATTTAGAAGGGGAAAGTCATCCTTAATCCACACAATTTCCTGACATAACCCAGACTTCCTCCTATTACAGCTGGTCCCAGCACCAGCTATGAATCACTGCCATCAGGTACGTGTCTGAGACAGGAGGGAGTCTGCAATGACTGCCACAGAAGGCAACTCTTTCCAAGTCATCAAATGTTCCACGGTGTTACTGCTTATATATCTCAAGGGCTTTCTTGCACATTTTTCACATACTCGTTATGAATAAAATAACTCACTGGGTCCTATGAAAGATGCACCACCAGCATGGTGCAGCAGAAGGAACACTGGCTTGGGAATTTCAGTTGTTTCTATAAATTTACCTCATTTCTTTGAAAAGTCATTTGAAAGAAAAGAAAATTGAACCTTTTGTTTGTTGACTGTTTGATTTTCCTGGATTCAATTCTGTAAGACTTCCCAACTTGTCTATTCAGTTTAGCTATAGCCAAAGGTTAATGATCAGGCAGAATGCCAGTCTGACAAAAAGAAACAATGCCACTCACCCCACATCAAAGAAAAAGGGAGAGAAAAAAAGACCAGGGCAGAGCTGCACTGCTTGGAAACCCTCGCTGTATCAATGATGGGGACTCAGGGCTTGAACTTCACCGTGTCTGCCTTCAAGATCCTCTGAAGCAGAAATCAGAGGCTGACGGAGTGCCAAAAGCACTAGAATGGGACTTGTGGGCCCACTTAATGGTTTCTCAGCCTGGCACTACTGATTAGCCATGTGCCTGAAGCCACTTAACCACTCTGCTTTTAAGGTTCCTCATTTATATTAAGAAGGCAAAAACTACCTTTAAGATTGTATAAATTACACTCTAAGATTGACAAAGTCAAATATGGGGTGAGTAAAATTTTTTTTAACAACTGTATTTTTAAAAACACAAACCAGAGTTTAAACAATTACTTTGTCTGGTTTTAACAACATCTAAATATATCTACTATATGGAGTAAAGGGCTTCGCAAGTGGCACTAGTGGTAACAGAATCTATTTGCCAATGCAGGTAAACAAAAAGATATAGGTTTGATCTGTGGGTCACGAAGATCCCCTGGCTGATGGCACGGCAACCCACTCCAGTTATGTTAGCCTGGAGAATCCCCAAGGACAGAGGAGCCTGGCAGGCTACAAGTCCATAGAACAGTGAAGAGTCAGACATGACTCGAAGCGACTTAACAGGCACACACACATGGAGTAAAAGTACTAGAGGTGAGTGAAGGGGACAAAGGAAGTCCCACCACTGTCAGACCCTCCATGTGGGGAGCTCAGGGGAGGCCTTCACTCTATGCAAGTCAACCATGGTTCCAACTCCTCCTGCAGTGTCCCTCCCCCAGACAGGAAACCCAGTTCCTGGTGTACTTCAAGGCAAAGGAAAGGAAACCATTATTTTCATCTTCCAACTCAGCTACTCAGAGCTTACCTGCATGCACCAACACAAAGCCCCCTCGCTTCTCTTTATGGGACTGCTTCGTTTCCAACTCTTTCGCTGTTGTTTTAACAGCCGAAACTTGAGATGATCTGGAAGGCAGCCCTTCTCCAGAACTCATCCCCTTCTCCATGGTCATTCTCCAAGATTACCATCTTCTATTGGGAAAAGTGCATACTTCCATCCAAAAGTAATTGCAGAAGAGGAATTACCCTAAAGGAAAACAGGCAAAGATGGCATGCATTTCTTTCCACTAACATATACGTATACAAATTTGTGCTCAGATAACTTTCAAGAAAAACCCCTAATTTTAAAGTTATTTAACTGGGTAATACAAAGAATATAAAAAGGTTAGAATTTAAATCCCTTTATACACTGACAGTCCTTGAAGTCGTATAAACAAAGAACTGTTGTAAAAAGACTTCATGTTGAGTCCAAAAGATATTTTATCTTTCATTTTATCTACATTGAAGAAAACCTCATATTAAATATCACTTTCTACTCCCTCCAAACCAAACGCTAATAACCTCTGGGACATTCTAGAACCATAGGCAGTGCTGGCAACATCACTAAGCCTTGATTTAAAGCCTAGATTGCTGCTTATTTTTCCTCCAGCTTTACTGAGATATAATTGACATACACCAGTGGATAAGTGCAAGCAGTACAACCTGAAGATTTGATACACATATATACTGCAAAATGATTGCCACAAGGTTAGTTAACACATCGATCACCTCACATAAGTACAATCTTTTGTGTGTGGTAAGAACATATAAGAGCTCAAGATTGCTGCTTCCTTAAAAAAATGAACCAACATACAGATTTACTTCTGCCTATGGAGAACTTTTTATGAAAAACAGTTTAATGCTTCAGAGCTCAATGTAAAACAAATGCTATCAAATTTATAAGACTAAAGCACAAAATTAAAATAATACTTGTGCAAATACTTATTCATTTTCATAAAGGCATTATTTCTGAGGTTCTCAAAAGATAAACAATAAAACAAATTACAAGCAACATATACCACAAAGCTTCTAATTTTTCTCACAAGCTTCTAGCAATCTTGACTTAATAACAATTATGGTGGCAAAACACACTTCAGACTGGGGAAAAATGGATCATTTAAAAATCAACAGAGATTTGAAGAAAAAAAAAATCCCAAAGTCACATGAGTGAAACTACTTAAACAACTAGATTCACACTATAAGGTAAAAATCTGTACCTTATTCTAAATTGAGAAACGGGGAGGGACACAAGGCTTTAAAGAGTGACAGCCAACTAGTTCAAAAGAATAGTGTCACGCAAAGTGTGGTCTACAGACTAGTGCTGGTTATCAGCCTGCAAGAGATTATTTTTTATTCATATACAAACTGTCTTACATCCACGTTTTCAATAAACAATGGCAGTTTTTGTAATTCTTTTCTGTTTCTCCAAGTTTTGTTTATAGTTATATATTTTTATAATGTATTTAATAAAACAGAATCAAAACCATATATAAAAACTGGAGATTCACAAGGAAAAGACTCAAAGTACAAAAGGCACATTAATTCACTCTAAAACTTATATTTTCCAGTGGTATAATTATATTTTTGAAATAATTTTATCTGCTACATCAGATAAAAATATGAGCTTTTACTTTTATCTTTCTTTCATAGTTTTCTTTTGAGGTTTTTGTGGTATTCTGTTTTGTTTTTGCATTTTATGAAAGTAATGGTCAACAATGGATTGAAAAAATTTTAACTTGGTTCTTCTCCAGTTAAAAATTTTAACTGGAAGCACTGCAATATGGTACTCTGTATGTGCATGCATGCATAAGTCACTTCAGTCATATGTGACTCTTTGCAAGCCCATGGACTGTAGCCTGCCAGGCTCCTCTGTCCATGGGATTCTCCAGGCAAGAATCCCAGAGTGGGTTGCCGTGCCCTCCTCCAGGGGATCTTCCCGACCCAGGGACTGAACCCCCATCTCTTATGTCTCCTGTATTGGCAGGCAGGTTCCATACCACTAATGCCACCTGAGAAGCCCAATATCATATTTTAACTTCCTTTCATTCCTGGTTTGAAAGAACCCATTTAATTATTATTATGTATCACTTATTTTAAAGGACAAATAATTTAAAATCATATATATATAATTATATATATATATAATAATAATCATATATATATATATTGCTCTTGTATTAAAATGTTTACATATATCATAAATTTTGATTATAAAAGAGTGCTGAAGTTTATTAAATAACAGTGAGTTAAAATGCCTGCTTTTGCTTTGTAGTGATAAGTATCTCTCTGAGGATAGATTTTCTTCCAACTGATTCACAAGGGTCTGCCTCAATTACCTTTATTTGACTTTGATTATTTCTCTGAGATAGGTTACTATTTATTTCTGTGTCAGTTGACAAAGTCAGTTTAAATGATTAGCAGTTTATCTTCCAGTCTATATAGGCCATGATGTCTGACCAAGTCATGAAATGAGCTTGGGCCCACTAGACCCACAAACAGCTGTGTGAAAACTCAGGCTTCAGAAAATTCAAAGCTTCAGTTCAAATGAAAACACATCCAAGCAGTATGAGTTATAAAACTTTCTCTGACTCACTGTCATCAGATGTATTTTTTTTCATGAATAAAAAATTAGAACATCTACATATTATAACAAATAAGGTTTGATGTAATAGGCATTTTTAATGTATGTGAGAGATTTGCTTGCTTCTCAAGCTTGTCTGAAAAAAATTAAATGTGGAAGATGTATACATATGCTGTTTCTTGAGCAATCTACCATCTCTCAGAGACTAGTTGAAATTTATTTATTTAGCAAACCATGTCATCTCTCTAAACTGCTGGCCCCAAAGTTCTGCAGCACTGGGAAAGGAACTCAAGTAGACAGGCTAGCCAATGTACAACTCTGGCCTCCAACTTCCAATGGTTACTGGAATATTTTTAATTCAATTATAAATGAAGAAATTTCTACTCCAACAACAGTTTTTGTTTAACTCAGAACCCATTAAAAGTCTGACATTCATAATAGAAATCCAACAAATGTCCCAAAAAAGACACAAAAGGCGGAAGGGGGCAAGTGAGCAAATCCCAGTTTACAGAAGAACCATATAACAACTTAAACAGATCAAAAGATGCTAAACCTCACGCAAAAGAAAAAGGCAAAATAAAACTATGCTCACATACCAGCTGGACTGGCCAAGTTAAATAAAGAGCCATTCTCACATGTTCCAAGGAGCAGCACAGATTAATACAATGCAACAAGGTCAATTTGGTAAAATCAACCAAAACTGCAAACATACACTGAAGAGTAGTCTGTGATGATAAAGATATAAACCAATAGTATGTCTTGATAAAAAAGTAGTTAAAAATAAAAACAGCTCTTGGAAAAAATGAGAACTTTATTGATATGAAAATATGAAACAACCAATGTTGAAGATATTTTGGTAAGTAAAAAAGGCATGGTACAGAAACGTATGCAGTACCGTATTTTGAGGGAAACAAGAAAAAATAATACAACTAAATATATATGCAAAGTGCAATCTGGAAGAATATATCAAAAATTAGCACAATAGTAGTTACCAAAAGATTTGGGTGACTGGTGGACAAAGGTGAAATGGCAATTCCACTAGTCACCATTGCACATCTTTTGATTTTGAACAATCTGAATGTATTACTTAAGAACAAAAAATGTTTTTATTCATTTATTTCTTTATGAGAACACAAGATAACTAGCCAAGTTCAGGTCTCAAAATAGGGCAAGCCGATGAGATCCCACTTCAATAAGAGAAGAAATGTCATATTCTGAAGGTTCTCAACACTCAACCCACCCAGAGAAGGAACAGACAAAAACATGGCCAGTCAACAATACTGCTGAGAGGTCTCTTTTGGATTTGTTTTTCTGGATCTTGAATTTCTAGGGCCACACAAACCACAGATAATCCTAAATTTTAAAAAAATAAAATTATTATTTGATCTCTACAGTTGAAACTAAGGAGTAAAAAATAAATCACGTAGATTGACATCAGATATCCCTGTGATATTTTTATCACATTTGTAGTCATTATTACAAACAATTATTTGAAATGGATGAATCATATTCACATCAGTACATTGATCCATAAGGAAAATGTTTAACTCTTCAGCTAAGTCTTTGAGATAACGGTCAACACAAAAGGTTTCCAATCAAAGATACATAAGCATGTTATAGCTTTACACAACAGAAAACAATTTTATACATCATTTTTATAATGCCTGTGTTCCTGAATGATAAGTTTGAATATCAATATTTTGCAACTTCCTATCGGTGATGGTACTAAAGTTCATTTTATTATATCTAAAAAACACTGGCATCATATGTGAAACAAATTGCCAGCCCAGGTTCAATCATGAAACAGGATGCTCGGGGCTGGTGCACTGGGATGACCCAGAGGGATGGTATGGGGAGGGAGGTGGGAAGGGGGTTAGGATGGGGAACAGGTGTATACCCGTGGCAGATTCATGTTGATGTATGGCAAAACCACTACAATATTGTAAAGTAATTAGCCTCCAACTAAAATAAATAAATTTATATTAAACAAATAAATAAATAAAAAATAAAAAGCACTGGCAATGTGTCCATCGTCTGCAACACTAGCTTGAAAAGGTCAACATAAAGTTACTCTGTGTGTGTGTGTGTGTGTGTGTGTGTGTGTGTGAAGTCGCTTCAGTCGTGTCTGACTCCTTGTGACCCCATGGACTATAGCCCACCAGGATCCTCTGTCCAGGGGATTCTCCAGGCAAGAATACTGGAGTGGGCTTCCACAACCTCCTCCAGGGGATCTTCTCGACCCAAAGATTGAACCTCTATCTCTTATGTCTCCTGCACTGGAAGGCAAGTTCCTTACCACTAGCAACACCTGGGAAGCCCAAAGTTACCATATGACCCAGCAATTCCACTCCTAGGTATATATTCATTAGAACTGAAAATACATCCACATAAAAACTTGTACATGGATGTTTATAGCAGAACTATTCACCCTGCTTATAGTTTTCTTTGTGGTGCAGAAGCTTTTAATTTTAATTAGATCCCATTTGTTTATTTTTGCTTTTATTTCCAGTATTCTGGGAGGTGGGTCATAGAGGATCCTGCTGTGATTTATGTCAGAGAGTGTTTTGCCTATGTTCTCCTCTAGGTATTTTATAGTTTCTGGTCTTAACGTTTAGATGTTTAATCCATTTTGAGTTTATTTTTGTGTATGGTGTTAGAAAGTGTTCTAGTTTCATTCTTTTACAAGTGGTTAACCAGTTTTCCCAGCACCACTTGTTAAAGAGATTGTCTTTAATCCATTGTATATTCTTGCCTCCTTTGTCAAAGATAAGTACAGTGTACTAACACATATACATGGAATTTAGAAAGATGGTAACGATAACCCCGTATACGAGACAGCAAAAGAGACAAAGATGTATAGAACAGATGTATACGGACTCTGTGGGAGAGGGAGAGGGTGGGATGATTTGGGAGAATGGCATTGAAATATGTATATTATCATATGTGAAACGAATTGCCAGTCTAGGTTTGATGCAGGATACAGGATGCTTGGGGTTGGTGCACTGGGATGATCCAGAGAGATGGTGTGGGGAGGGAGGGGGGAAGGGGGTTCAGGATTGGGAACACATGTACATCCGTGGCAGATTCACATTGATGTATGGCAAAACCAATACAGTATTGTAAAGTAAAAAAAAGTAATAAAAAAAAAGAACTATTCATAATAATCAAAAAGTGGGAACAACTCAAATGTCCATGAGCAGACCTTGGTTAAACAAAATGTGGTATATTTAGACAATGGGGCATTATAGAGCCATAAAAAGGACATACTATGGCATGAATGAACCATGAAAACAATGAAAGAAGTCAGACACAACCGGCCACATACGTTTCACAATGAAAGAAGTAAGAAAGACACAAAAGGCCACATGTTTCCATTTATATGAAATGTCCAGAGTAGGCATATCTAAAAAGATAGAAAGTAGATTAGTGGTTGCCTTGGGCTGGAAGGACAGAGGGGAATTGAGGAGTGAGTGCTAATGGGGGCAGGATTTCTTTGGGAAAGGGGTAATAAAAATGTTCTAAAATTGGCTGTGGTCATGGTTGCATGGTATTTAGTCTGACTAACTACCAATGAATTGTACACTTTACATGGGTAATAATATGATGAATGAATTTTATCTTAATAGAACTGTTGCAGGGGGAGAGTGTATTTTTTTCTTCCCAATAAATTATATCTTTACCTGTAAGATGTATCTTCTCCAAGTTACCAAACCTAATGGCATCTTTGAACATAGTCTTCAGCTTGCAACCTTTGATTCTCTAGATGTCCTGTTCTCCTTGGCAAGCATGTCAATCAACTATCCTAGCTCTTCAAGGCCCCTCTGACCCCTCCCAGCGTTGATCTCTTGCCTGACATTCAAACAGAATGTCCAAAGGCTGCTGCTGCTAAGTCACTTCAGTCGTGTCCGACTCTGTGCGACCCCATAGATGGCAGCCCACCAGGCTCTGCCGTCCCTGGGATTCTCCAGGCAAGAACACTGGAGTGGGTTGCCATTTCCTTCTCCAATGCATGAAAGAGAAAAGTGAAAGCGAAGTCGCTCAGTCGTGTCCGACTCTTAGCGACCCCATGGACTGCAGCCCACCAGGCTCCTCCGTCCATGGATTTTCCAGGCAAGAGTACTGGAGCGGGGTGCCATTGCCTTCTCCGAATGTCCAAAGGCTTAGGTCTCAAATGCCTCCTTCAGCAACTTCATTCAGTATTAAGCTTTCAAAACGATCCCCTCAGTAAACCAGATGATTCCTAACTCTGCCTCTTAGGCTGTAGCCATAAGTCTCCTGGAGAGCTCAACCTGGATCCTCCAAACTCTTCACCTACCCAAAACAAATTCACTTTGCCCTAGAAATCTAATTCTGTCTACATTACACCTTACTTTTAATAGCCCAATCCTTCCTAACTCACCTTATTGTCATCTTGGACTCGGCCCAGTTTCCAAATCCTATAGATTTCTTCTCAAGCTTTTAACTTCCTTTTTCCTACTGCCTTGACCTTTGCTCAGCTCACATACCTCTTAGCGTAAGTGTTACAGAAAGCATATTAACTTTTCTCCCCAAATCCATGCTGTCGTAAAACAATCACCTAAAAAAGACTGCCAAAGTAAATCTCATAAAGGACAATGCCAATCAAGACAAATAGCATGCCAAAAGACATGAGCAGGCAATACATAAAAGAGGAAATATAAACTGGATAGCCAATATTAAAGACAGAATATTCAAAGAACTACGAAAAAAGAAAAAATAGCACTGCACTGCCATCATAAACGATGTAACCATTTTGAAATGGAATGGGTCAGAAAGTATCAAGAGCCTTAAAATGTATAATGTTCTATATATCCTCTCCAGAGATACTTCATATATGAACTAGCCTACACAGACACAAACAACAGTCCCACAAATTCCTCTAAAGAGTACTGGGAGACTAGAGAAGAGGGAGGGGCAAGGATGAAAGGGAAACTTGATTTTTCTCTATCTAATAACCTTCTGTATTTGATTTTTTCTTTTAACTGGGTACCAGTAATGCTGAAGAAGCAGAAGTTGAACGGTACTATGAAGACCTACAAGACTTTTTTAGAACTAACACCCAAAAAAAGATGTCCTTTTCACTATAAGGGACTGGAATGCAAAAGTTGGAAGTCAAGAAACACCTGGAGTAACAGGCATATTTGGCCTTGGAGTACAGAATGAAGCAGGGCAAAGGCTAACAGAGGTTTGCCAAGAGAATGCACAGGTCATAGCAAACACCCTCCTCCAACAACACAAGAGAAGACTCTACACGTGGACATCACCAGATGGCAAACACCAGAAATCAGATTGATTATATTCTTTACAGCCACAGATGAAGAAGCTCTATACAGTCCGCAAAAACAAGACCGGGAGCTGACTGTGGCTCAGATCATGAACTCCTTATTGTCAAATTCAGACTTAAATCGAAGAAGGTAGGGAAAACCACTACACCATTCAGGTATGAACTAAATCAAATCCCTTAAGATTATAAAGTGGAAGTGAGAAATAGATTTAAGGGACTAGATCTGATAGAGTGCCTGATGAACTATGGACGGTGGTTCATGACATTGTACAGTAGACAGAGATCAAGACCATTCCCATGGAAAAGAAATGCAAAAAAGCAAAATAGCTGTCTGGGGAGGCCTTACAAATAGCTGTGAAAAGAAGAGAAGTGAAAAGCAAAGGAGAAAAGGAAAGATATAAGCACCTGAATGCAGAGTTCCAAAGAATAGCAAGAAGAGATAAGAAAGCCTTCTTCAGCGATCAATGCAAAGAAATAGAGGAAAACAACAGAATGGGAAAGACTAGAGATCTCTTCAAGAAAATTAGAGATACCAAGGGAACATTTCATGCAAGGATGGGCTCGATAAAGGACAGAAATGGTCTGGACCTAACAGANCTGAATGCAGAGTTCCAAAGAATAGCAAGGAGAGATAAGAAAGCCTTCTTCAGTGATCAATGCAAAGAAACAGAGGAAAACAGGCTGCGAAAGACTAGAGATCTCTTCAAGAAAATTAGAGATACCAAGGGAACATTTCATGCAAAGATGGGCTCAATAAAGGACAGTAATAGTATGGACCTAACAGAAGCAGAAGATATAAAGAGATGGCAAGAATACACAGAAGAACTGTACAAAAAAGATCTTCACGACCCAGATAATCACTATGGTGTGATCACTCACCTAGAGCTAGACATCCTGGAATGTGAAGTCAAGTGGGCCTTAGAAACCATCACTACGAACAAAGCTAGTGGAGGTGATGGAATTCTAGTTGAGCTATTTCAAATCCTGAAAGATGATGTTGTGAAAGTTATGCACTCAATATACCAGTAAATTTGGAAAACTCAGTGGCCACAGGACTGGAAAAGGTCAGTTTTCATTCCAATCCAAAGAAAGGCAATGCCAAAGAATGCTCAAACTACTGCACAATTGCACTCATCTCACCAACCTAGATAGCATATTCAAAAGCAGAGACATTACTTTGCCAACAAAAGTCCATCTAGTCAAGACTATGGTTTTTCCAGTGGTCATGTATGGATGTGAGAGTTGGACTGTGAAGAAAGCTGAGTGCCGAAGAATTGATGCTTTTGAACTGTGCTGTTGGAGAAGACTCTTGAGAGTCCCTTGGACTGCAAGGAGATCCAACCAGTCCATTCTAAAGAAGATCAGTCCTGGGTGTTCTTTGGAAGGACTGATGCTAAAGCTGAAACTCCAATACTTTGGCCACCTCATGCAAAGAGTTGACTCACTGGAAAAGACTCTGATACTGGGAGGGATTGAGGGCAGGAAGAGAAGGGGACGACAGAGGATGAAATGGCTGGATGGCATCACTGACTCAATGAACATGAGTCTGAGTGAACTCCAGGAGCTGGTGATGGACAGGGAGGCCTGGTGTGCTGCGATTCATGGGGTTGCAAAGAGTTGGACACCACTGAGCAACTGAACTGCACTGAACTGTACTGCACTCATCTTACACGCTAGTAAAGTAATGCTTAAAATTCTCCAAGCCAGGCTTCAGCAGTACATGAACCGTGAACTTCCAGATGTTCAAGCTGGTTTTAGAAAAGGCAGAGGAACCAGAGATCAAATTGCCAACATCCACTGGATCATTTAAAAAGCAAGAGAGTTCCAGAAAAACATCTATTTCTGCTTTATTGACTATGCCAAAGCCTTTGACTGTGTATATTACAATAAATTGTGGAAAATTCTGAAAGAGATGGGAATACCAGAGCACCTGACCTGCCTCTTGAGAAACCAATATGCAAGCCAGGAAGCAACAGTTAGAACTGGACATGGAATAACAGACAGGGTCCAAATAGGAAAAGGAGTACGTCAAGACTGAATATTGTCACCCTGCTTATTTAACTTATATGCCGAGTACATCATGACAAATGCTGGGCTGGAGGAGAACAAGCTGGAGTCAAGATTGCCAGGAGAAATATCAGTAACCTCAGATATGCAGATGACACCACCCTTATGGCAGAAAATGAGGAGGAACTAAAAAGCCTCTTGATGAAAGTGAAAGAGGAGAGTGAAAATGTTGGCTGAAAGCTCAACATTCAGAAAATGAAGATCATGGCATCTGGTCCCATCACTTCATGGGAAATAGATGGGGAAACAGTGGAAACAGTGTCAGACTTTTTTGGGGGGGGGGGTTCAAAATCACTGCATATGGTGATTGTAGCCACGAAATTAAAAGATGCTTACTCCTTGGAAGGAAAGTTGTGACCAACCTAGATAGCATATTCAAAAGCAGATACATTACTTTGTCAACAAAGGTCTGTCTAGTCAAGGCTATGGTTTTTCCTGTGGTCATGTATGGATGTGAGAGTTGGACTGTGAAGAAAGCTGAGTGCCGAAGAATTGATGCTTTTGAACTGCGATGTTGGAGAAGACTCTTGAGAGTCCCTTGGACTGCAAGGAGATCCAACCAGTCCTTCCTAAAGGAGATCAGTCCTGGGTGTTCACTGGAAGGAATGATGCTGAAACTGCAACTCCAATACTTCGGCCACCTCATGCGAAGAGTTGACTCATTGGAAATGACCCTGATGCTGGGAGGGATTGGGGGCAGGAGAAGGGGATGACAGAGGATGAGATGGCTGGATGGCATCACTGACTTGATGGACCTGAGTTTGGGTGAACTCTGGGAGTTGGTGATGGACAGGGAGGCCTGGCGTGCTGCAATTCCTGGGGTAGCAAAGAGTCAGACATGACTGAGTGACTGAACTGAACTGATTTACTAAAAAGAGAAGTTTAAGTTCACTGTCTCTGTGACCAAGATGAGTGTAAATTAACTTGATTATCAAGACCAGAAGAGAAATTCAGAATAAAACACTGTTTTTGCTTCAGGGACTTTCATGGCACTGATTTAAGGTCTAAATCTTGACTCCATTTTTCTCAAATATCATTTCATATTCCTAAGGCATGTGATGACACTTTTTTTTTTTTTTTAAGCCATTTAGAAGACTACCACATGTCGTGTTTGCCTCTGGTGTTGAAGGTTTTCACTCTAGGTTTACTGAGCCTTTTAGAAGCAGTTGAAGGAGGAAGTCATGGAATCCATTCATTACAGCAAAGGCTTTTAGAGAAATCCAGCCCTTAAGCTACAGCAGCTGATGAAGCTTGTTGCTCTTATCATGAGACTAAAGCTTTAATACCTCATTAAATAAGCTCCAAAACATACTTATTTCATCTTTGACCCAGTAATTCCACTTCTGAGGACACTTTCTACCAAAATAATTTTAAATATAGAAAAAGTTTTATGCCTTTTAAGCTGTGTTTAACATAGGATAGTTTAGAAAAACAAAAATCTTGGAGTGACTTAAATACCTAACTTAGAGAATCTATGTATTTATGGTCAATTTTTTTTTTTTTTTTTTTTTTAAGGTGTCAAAGGTCATTCAATGGGGAAAAGATAGTCTTTTCAACAAATGGTGCTGGGAAAACTGGAGAGTCACATGCACAAGAATAAAGTTGGACTCCTACCTCACACCATATACAAAAATTAACTCCACATAGATCAAGACCTAAATGTAAGACCTAAAACTACATAAAACTTATGGGAAAAAAAAAAAAAAAAGTAAACCTTCATGAACTTGGATTTGGTAATGATTTTACACATAACACCAAAAGCACAAACAACAACAAAACCCACATATAAATGGGACTTCACCAAAATTTTTAACTTTTGCACTTCAAGGAACACCATTCAAGGAAGTGAAGATACTCCACAAAATGGGGGGGGGGGGGGAGGGAATGGAAGAAATATTGAAAATCTGAAAGGGGATTTGTGTCCAGACTATATAAAGAACTCATACAACTTAAAATTTTCTTTAAAAAAAAAATTTTTTTTAATAGGCAAAGTAATTGAATGGACATTTCTCCAAAGACATACAAAGGGCCAATAAGCACAGAGAAAAGACACTCGACATTATCAGACATCAAGGATATGCAAATCAAAACTACAAGATGCCATTTCACAACCAACGGAAGGCTATAATCAAAAAGACAGAATAAATGCCAGCAAGGATAAGCAGAAATCAGAACCCTTATATCCCGCTTGTGCAGGCCATTCTGGAAGACACCTGGCAGTTCTCAAAAAGATAAACAGTTCCCACATGACCCAGCAATTTCATTCCGAGGTACACAGCTAAGAAAACTGAAGACACACGTTCACACAAAAACTTGTACATGGATGTTTATAGCAGAATTATTCATAACAATCAAGAAGTGGAAACAATCCAAATGTTCATCAGCTGATGATGGATAAACAAAATGTGGCATATTTATATAATGGAATATTATTCAACCATAAAAAGAAGGCTAAGTCCTGATACATAATACAAGTGGATGTACCTTGAAAACACTATGCTGGGTGAAAGAAGGCAAGACAACAAAAAGCCCCATATTGTATGATTCCATTTACATGAAATGTCCAGAAAAGGAAACTCCATAGACACAAGTAGACTACTGGTTGCCAAAAGATGGGGGAACAAGGGGAAAGGAGATTCAATGAGGAGCAACTGTAATGGGTAGAGTCTTTTAGAGGTGATGAAAACGTCATGGAATTAGATACTGATGATGGGTGCACGACTTTGTGAATATACTAAAAGTCACTGAAATTTAAATTTAAAAGGGTGGAATTTTATGAATATCTCAAAAAATTCATGCAACAGATGCAATGTACAAAACATATGCTTCTTAGTTAAAATCATATTTTATACACACTATAATCCTAAATGGGCTTTCCTTGTGGCTCAGCTGGTAAAAAATCCACCTGCAATGCGGGAGACCTGGGTTCATCCTGGGTTGGGAAGATCCCCTGGAGAAGGGAAAGTCTACCCACTCCAGTATTCTTGCCTGGTGAATTACATGGACTGGAGAGTTGCAAAGAGTCGGACAGGACTGAGCGACTTTCACTTTCATAATCCTATGTAGGTTAAAAATCTGCAACTTTTTAAAACGTAGAAAGATCAAAATGCTGGGCTGGTGGAATCACAAATGATCTCTTCTTAAATATTTCTGCATTTTCCAAATATTCGTTAATAAGCATGCACTGCTTTTTTTAAGTGCGGGGGGGGGAGCTTTATTCAAACACAAAAGCAAATTATTAAACTCCCAAGTGTATAAAAATTCCTTAGTTTCGTGTACAGTGATCCCAGTCACACGGTCCCCAAAACTACTTTGCATTCCCCTCCCCTCCCCTCCAGAGGCGAATGAAGCTGAACTCCCTCCTCCCGGAAACACGATGCCCTCTATTTCCAAGGGACCTCCAATTCCCGTTCCCCGCCCTCCTCTCAGGTTACTCCTGCTCCATCCTCTCGGTCTTTTCCTCGCCCTTCTCCAGCTGAACAGTAAACGCTAACTTCCCGCGGGGCTCTAACACACTACGGGGCTGCTCCGCCCCGACCGGCCACACAGGACCGGGGCGCACATTCCCTGCTCGCCGGGAACCTGGAACTCGGAGAAACCGCAGCCCGAGACCGCACTGAGCGTGAGGGACTGCCAGGACCCCCTCCCCAAAAACAGAGGGCCCCTTCCCCGCAGAGGGGAGGAGGCCGCCGGGCCGCAGCCGCTGGGAGCGGGCGCCGGGACGGGCCCCACGCGCGACCAGGGCTCCGGGAAGAGGGACGCCTCGGGTCCGGTCCTCCGGCACCGCCCCCGGCGAGGAGCATCCTGCGCGCCGCCCGCCCCCGGCCCAGAGAGCACGTCCGGGAGAACGCGCGGCGCCGGGGCAGAGGGAGCGCGCGGCAACCGCAGCCGCGCGGACAGCGTGAGAAGGAGGGACACTCACCCGCATCAGCCCAGAGCCCTCAGAGCACCGGAAGTAGCCACCCGCCCGTTGCCAGGGTGAGGAAGCGGGGGTGACGTCAAGCTCCCCCATTGGGCTCGAGCGCAGCACGTGCCCGGAAGCAGCCGCCCACTGGCGGCTCTGCCCCCGCCCCCTGCTCTGGCGCGGCTCACCTGGCCGCGGAGGTGCCGGGAAGACCCCACCTAGAGCGGCCTTTTGAGCTGCGCAAGCGCCCTCGCCTCTCTCCCAGACCCTTAAGGAGCCAGCAGGCTGTGATCTTCTGAGCAGAGTGGTCGGTATCCTAGCAACGTGATGTCAAATGAAACCAGTCACCACTTACTGAGGTGTCACTGACAAGCTTAATTTCATCCAGTCCTTGCAGCCCTCCCCTCTCCACTACACCGTAGGGATAACTAGAGTTCTGACTGAATTACACATGGGAGACAGGGTCTAGCCTTGCTCTGGGGAGGATGAAAGTGGAAGTGGCCTTTCTTTTACCGTCTAGCATCTAAGACCAAGATCTATTGATAGTAACATGTAATCTCTTTCATGTTTCCTTGTAACTATTAACATGAATCATCTACCATGCAACCACCTTTAAACCTATTCTGTACTTAATAGTTTTCAAAGTGTGGTCCTCAACATGAGCAGCTTCAGCATCACCTGGAATCTTACCAAAAATATGAATTCTTGGGCCACACCTCAGACTTCCTCAGTCAGAATCTTTGGGTTTTCTGCTAGTATAACAGGGCCCTGCGGGGCTCCTGAGCATGGAGGTCTTTTTTTCACCCATTCTGTAGCTAAGACTCGCCTCCACGACCTTCTCTGAGTTCCAAAGGGCAGGATAGTTGCTGATCAAAGGAGCAAAGGCAAGGAAACCACCTGAGGCGAAGTTAAAGAGACCAGAGTGGTTCTTCAAGATTAGGAGAGGACCACCCAGGACTCTGCACACACCCTAATCTTGTCAGCAACCCCACCCTTTTGAAACAGCAGAAGAAGGAAAGAAGACTCTAATCTCTTGATCCTTATCACATACTCTTTCCTGAGTATGACCTCTCCCTGCTCACCAGTGAGGTGGACACAGTTCATGAGACCTACTGTGTTTCCCCTTTGCCTGATGATGTAATAAAACCACTCTTTCCGTCCCCTCGATAACTGTTTCTATATTTCCGTTTGGCATTAATGCACAGAGAGCCAAGATTTTGGCAATACTTAGGAACCCAAAGAAGAGGTGGCAAGAATACACGGAACAACTGTACAAAAAAGATCTTCATGACCCAGATATTCATGATGATGTGATCACTAATCTAGAGCCAGACATCTTGGAATGTGAAGTCAAGTGGGCCTTAGAAAGCATCACTACGAACAAAGCTACTGGAGGTGATGGAATTCCAGTTGAACTGTTTCAAATCCTGAAAGATGATGCTGTGAAAGTGCTGCACTCAATCTGCCAGCAAATTTGGACAACTCAGCAGTGGCCACAGGACTGGAAAAGGTCAGTTTTCATTCCAATTCCAAAGAAAGGCAATGCCAAAGAATGCTCAAACTACCGCACAATTGCACTCATCTCACATGCTAGTAAAGTAATGCTCAAAATCCTCCAAGCCAGGCTTCAGCAATACATGAACCGGGAACTCCCTGATGTTCAAGCTGGCTTTAGAAAAGACAGAGGAACCGAGATCAAATTGCCAACATCCGCTGGATCATGGAAAAAGCAAGAGAGTTCCAGAAAAACATCTACTTCTGCTTTATTGACTATGCCAAAGCCTTTGACTGTGTGGATCACAATAAACTGTGGAAAATTCTGAAAGAGATGGGAATACCAGACCACCTAACCTGCCTCTTGAGAAATCTGTATGCAGGTCAGGAAGCAACAGTTAGAACTGGACATGGAACAACAGACTGGTTCCAAATAGGAAAAGGAGTACGTCAAGGCTGTATATTGTCACCCTGCTT